>JARHVA010004882.1:1272500-1355000 GCA_037957365.1 Torreya grandis | reverse complement strand
TACTATATATGGCCCAAGATAATTGGATTCAAATTTTCCCTTCTTATCCCTATTTGCATTGGTATTTTTTTATTCTTTTTTAGGACTAGATCATCAACCTAAAACTCTTGAGACTAGATATTCTTACGACATTGGTATTTTAATTTTTTTCTTATATTTTTTAAGGTGATTGAGGGCCCTTCAATGCTTTTCATCTATAACCTCCAATTCTTGTAGCCTTTCCTGTCAAAAATGATTATCAATGATAACACCTCACAATGAGATTCATAAGGAGGGGATCTCCACTTCTATAGACAAGATATCTTCTTTCCCATATACTAAAGCATATAGAGTAGCCCCAGTGGGTGTTTAGAAACTTGTTCTATAAGACAAAAGTGCAAGATATAATTGTAAGTACCAGTTCCTTCCTGCATCATTAACTATATTCTTGAGAATATTGATAAGGGTCTTATTTGTTGCTTCAACTTGTCCATTTCCCTTGGGGTAATAAGGGGAATAAAAATGCTACTTGATATGGTACCACTTGCATAGGGCCTCAACTTCTTGATTTTTGAAGGACTTACCATTATCGGATATGATGTTGGTAAGAATGCCAAAATGGCAAATAATCTAATTTAACATGAATTTAGAAACATAGAGACCTATGGTATAAGTAAGTGTCATTGATTCTACCCATTTGGTGAAATACTCTATAGCAGTAATAATGAATTTATGTCCATTAGAAGATGTAGGATTTATCTTACCAATTAGATCGAGTCCCCATATATAAAATGGCCATGGACTCATAATAGGTTGTAATTATTATGTGTGTGCATGGATAAGATTTCCATGTTTTTGGCAGGCTACACATTTTTGCATATACTGGTAGGTGTTTGTTCCATGTTAGGCCAATAGTATCCAGTCTTGAGCAATTTCTTAGCTAGGGACATCCCACTAACATGGCCACCACAAATACCATTATCGACCTCCTTGGTTGCAAGAGAAGCCTCTTCCAAGCTTAGGTGTCTTCAAAAAATCTCATCATAACCTCTCTAATAGAGCATGATACCAGGGATAGTATAATGGGAGGTATAACAGATGAATGCCTTACATTGATGGTGATTAAGGTTAGGTAGAAGGATGTTATCATCAAGGTAATTATAAATGTCATGATACCAGGGAAGACTGGGATCAAGAATAGTGAAATTTATAGAGGAGCCATTGATTGATGAGCTAATAAAATTAGATTCTCTATCAAAAAATTTCCTTCAAGGATGTCTTCAGGGAGATCAATTAAAGATCTAATAGTGGATATCAAATTAACTATTTTATTATTCCCTCTTGGTACTTGTTCAAATGTAATAGATTGAATTTTTTTAATTGATCCACTAATTACTTATAGGGGAGTAATTTTTCACCTTTAGTCTAAAACTCTTCATTAACTTACTTGATTATGAGCTATGCATCACTAAATACTTGTAGATGTTGGATGTTCTATTAGATGGATAATTGAAGGCTAGATATTAAAGCTTCATATTTAGAAATATTATTAGAACATGGGAAAGTGAGGTAGAAGTCTTTTGGAATAAGGTCACCTTGTGGGGTGACCAGAAGGATGTCCACTCCCAATCTATGCATGGTAAAATATCCATCAAAATATAACTTCTATCCATAATATTTTGTAATATTCATTATAGATTCATCTAGGAAAGTTGTGGTAAGTGGTTCAATCTCCACAAGAGGTGATTCCACAAGGTGATCTACTATTACTTGGCCCTTAATTGTCTTTTGATGAACATATTCTATATCAAATTCACTAAGTAGCATTATCCATTTGTCCATTCATACTCTAAGGGATGATTTTGATAATAGATATTTAAGGGAATCAACTTTAGTGATGAGCTGAAATTGATTATTAAGCATATAGTGCTAAAGTTTTTGTGTAGTGAAGACAATGGCTAGACAAGATTTTTTAATTAGAGTATAATTTAGATTATATGAGATGAAAGTATGATTGAAATAATAAATTACATACTCTTTCCCTTCATCATTGTGTTGTGAAAGTAGGGCACCTTTGCATAATGAGTTACAGAGATATATAGGAGCAAGGGCCTACTCATGATAGGTGGTGATAACATAGGTGGATTTACCAAATATTGCTTGAGATTATTGAAGGCTTGTTGGCATTCAGAGTTCCAATAAAAATGGGTCCCTTTCTTCAAGAGATGAATAAAGGGGTGTAATTTATCTATGAGATGAACCATCATATAGCTTGCAACTTACCCTGAAGACTCTGAAGTTGTTTTAGATTGCAAGGTGGAGGCATTTTTATTATGTCTTTGACTTTAGCTAGGTCCACTTATATGCCTCTTCGAGATATGATAAAACCCAATAACTTACATGAGTTAATGCTAAATACACATTTCTTGAGATTTAATTTGACCTTATACTCACATAGTCACTCAAAGATTCTTCTCAAAACTACATGATGCTTTGATCTGAGTCTAGACTTCCCTAGAATATCATCCACATAGTCTTCAACTATATCATGCATCATATCATGGAAACTAACTATAATTTATCATTGATAAGTACCCCCCACATTTTTTAGACCAAAGGGAATGAATTGATAGCAAAAATTCCCCCATAAAGTGATGAAGTTTATTTTATGCTAAACCTCAGGTGCGATTTTAATTTGGTTATACCCCAAAAAGCCATCCATAAGGGATAACATTTCATACCTAGTTGTTGAATCCATGATCATATAAATATTTTGGAGATGGAAGTCATCTTTTGTACATGCCTTGTTAATGTCTTGAAAGTATATATAAATATGAATCCCACCTTGTGGCTTGGCCATAGGAACAATGTTAGATATCCAATCAGAATAATCAATGTGTTTCATGTAAATTTTCACTTAAGTCCTAAAGAAAGAGAGAAAATAAAATAAATATAGATATGGTTGAAAAACCTATTTAGTTATGTGTGTGATAAATTAGGAGATTGTGAAGATCTCCTCTTTGGTTTAGGAGGAAGACCTATAGATAAGAAAGCACTAAAGTAAACTTGTTTGTTAGATAGATAGTTGGGTGGATTGCCTAGTGATAGCTAGATCTCAAAAGTGAGAGATTCCTTAGGGGATGTCAATCCACATGTTTCAAACAATCAAGTTCACAAAACTAGAAAGAAGGTACTTCCATCAATTAAAGAAGATTACTAAAACTAAACATAAGAATGCTTATTAAAAAAATAGACTAGAAATGATAAAATTAGTGATAAACTAATTAATACTGGTGTTAAGGGGTTGGGATATGCTTCAAAAAAAATTAAAGAGGTTTGTGAGTGGTCAAAAACATAGAAAACTAGATTTGATTAGGTGTAGGTGGGTGAAAATAAGTTGCTAATTTTTTATGGCATAGGGTAGTTGGGATGACCATCAGTGGTTAAGGTGACCATCGATGGTTAGGTTGACCATCAACAATTGACTATGGAATTTTGGGTTTGACAAAAAGATGAATGACATAATCCCATAAATATATTTTGAGAGTTGGGCAAGGGTTGGATTGATTACAAAATGGAATTAAAGCATGTGAATGTTAACAAATAAGTACTTGTCTTACCAAAAGTTAGATGGGTTGGTGGTTGATGTAGTTATCTTGTTGGTGGAACCTGGCTTGATTTTGGTAGAGAAATGATACCTAAGACCTGGCTTGAGAGGCAATGACAAGTTAGTTCTTAATAAGATGGATAATAATGCTTGATAATACTGATGATGTTGATTGACCTAAAAAATAAAACTCATAAATACCTAAGCTCTTGATAATTATTATAGATGTTTTTTACCTTGTAGGCCTCTCTCTCTTATAGGCACAAGCAAGAGGTGGTAGTGAAGGTGTAACTAGGCTAGATAAATATAATTCATCCATACAAAAGATCATAATAAAAATTAGACAAGTTATATTTAGAAAAGAAACATAGGTGGTTTGTATGTTGTTTATTAAGAGGTGGATTCTGACCATCAATGGTAAGGGGTTCCCAAGGCTAACCATTGATGGTCACCCTGACCATCAATGTTCAAGGTTAAAATAAAAGGATTTTGAAGTTTAGGTTCACTTAGCTTGGTAAAATTGGGTGTAGATGGGTTTGGTGAGGCCATATAGGTGTAGGTTGGTCCCAAGGGGGTCCTAGGTAGGTCTAGGGGATTTTCAACATTTGTAAACATAAGAGTTCAAATTTTTGGTGTTTACATTTTCCCCTTTTTTATTATGTAGCTTGTATGAATGAGTTGTAAAACAAAAATGGAGTATGGGTTAAGGGTTTGGCTGCCTTGAGATTGGAAGGAGGTATTCCCCCTCAAACTGAGAGTCAATGAGGTGAAGCTAAAATGGGTATGGGTTTGATAAGTGGTAGATAGTGAGTCATGAAGTGGTGACATGAAGTTGGGCATTTGAAACACAAACTTATGTAGAGAATGTGACAAAAGGGTGTAATAGCCAAGATCACACAAAGACTAAAATTACCAAGGTTGGTAAAAATAAGGTTTGGTGCTAAGTAGGCAAGTGACAAGTGAACCACATGATTGCCTATAATCATGGTGGCTAGGAACACTATTAAATGCAAGTTTCTTAAGTGATTTTCATGTTTTTAGTGGGTATTCAATTCAGGAAGTGCTCTTGTGGAAAATATAAAGGGGTCATGTGTCACAAGTATTCGAGGTAGGAAGTGCTCTTGGTGAGACATAAATGGGTCGATATATATGAAGTGGCATAAAATGCAAAAGGGGTCAACATGGAAATGTTATCACTACAATCAAAAGGACCAAGCAATAAGTGTCACAAAATTGCATGCCAAATGGGCCAAATAGAACAATATCAAAGTGATGAGGTGGTTAGGTTGGTGGGAGTAGGGCATCACCAAAAGTAGGCAAAGCTAGGTGTAGTTTGGTAAAAATGGTAGTTTTTAGGTGAAGGTAAAAAAATGGGGGTGTTGTAGGTTTCCTAACCATCGATGGTTAGGGTCCCTAAAAGGTGACTGTCGATAATCACCTTGATCATCGATAGTCAGGGGAAACCCTAAAAATCTAGATGGGTAAAAGTAAAAAATAACATTAAGTGTTGGCATTATTAATATTGTTCCTTGTTGACTTTATATTTGGTGATTTTGATGATGTATAAAGAGAGTGACTATTGAGGTGGTCAGTGTTTGTTAGCTTAAAGTGAGTGGGTTGATTACATGGGTCTGGGATATAGGGAGCATAAGGATGTAGCTAGGCACATGCTTATAGGCTCAGACCATGTAGGAGGTCATGAAATGAAGTAGGGGTGCATTAAATTTGCTAGAGTAAGCTTGTTTTTGCATTATTGAATTTGCTTGGGTGGGTAGGTCTAGAAATGTGCTATTTTGCCTATATGCCCTAGGTAGGGTTTTTGAGGTTTTTAGGTAGATTGGTGGGTGAAATCATATATTGATAGGGTGGGTGGGTGAATTAGGTAATATGTTAGGTGGTTAGGGTGTTAGGTTAGGTTTTTAAGTAAGTTTAGTGCATGTTGGGGGTCTTAGGTGTTTCAGCCATAGAACACCCATAAGTGACCATCAACGGTCGACACCTTAGTAAGTAGGGGTCACTAACCATCAATGGTCAGCATGACCATCGATAGTTGGGTAGGATAGGATAGATTTTTTTACAGGTTTTTTAAGGTTTGGTTAGGGTTAAATAGAATGAGTAAGGGTAATGGGTGGGGGTTTGTTTAGGTTGCTACAATTAGGTGTTTGATGGTTAGGTTTTAGGTAAGCTACTTAGGGTGTTGTTAGGGTTAAAGTGTGTTAAGGGTCAAGGTTAGGTCAAGTAGGTTAGGTTTATATTAAGGGAAAGATTAGGGTTTTGGTTAATGGTTAGTTAAGGGTAATGGGTTGATAAGATAATCTAGGTTGTTAGGGGGTAACATAGATAAGGTGAGATATATGGGTAGGAGTGATAGGGGAAAAGGTCAAGTATTGAAAATGTAGGGTAGATAGGCCTATTAATAATAATTGAGCCTAGTATTTGGTTTAGTGTAGGCTCAAGAGTAGATCTAGATGCATAACCATGTGTCGTGCATCTTCCATGTGCTTTTTAAGGGGATGATCACAAATGGCTGGGCACACATGGAGGAGGTAGGGCTAGGAGTAATGAGGCACTTATAACATGTGCTTAGAGATGCATCAATGATAGTAGCACTCATCGAGAGATGGGATCTTACTACTAATACCTTCTTACTAATGACTGAGGAGATGAGTATTCTCTCAAAAGATGTGCATAGAATCACTCAACTCCTACTACATGGTGAGGTGATATACTAGATAGAGTAGGAGGATCAGGATGAGTATGTTGAGTATCTATATGGAGATGATAGTGACTAGGTCCAATGGCATTCTAGAGGGTTCAACTATATAGGGTTATGTGAGAGAGCTTTAGAGGAGAGGATATTGATGATGATGCTGATGATTTATATTACATGTTTTGGGCTCCTAAATTTGAGGAGCAAGAGTTTCCCTATGTGTTGTTAGGTGTATTGGTGGAATTATTTCTTAGGAGGTTAGTGTTTGGTTGGGTTCCAGTTTTGTTAGTTCAAATTTATATGGAGTTGTGGGGATTTACACACCATCAAAGATATGGTATCAGCATGGGCTTTATTCTTCATTGTTGGGCTTATGAACACATTTAGGTTTTGAGGTTGATGGTATTGCCATGGGTAGGGTACACATAGTTGGAATTCTCTATTAGTTTGATGAGATGGAGAGATGACTATGTTACATCAAGGGTAGGAGGTGAAGCACATGATGTTGATTGGTTCAAAGTTGCCCTGGGTGCATTGGTAGTTGGGGACATCACTTGGAGACCATACCTATAGTTCCTAATCTATCCATGATATAGGAGGTAGACCCTCACTATGTATAGTTACAGGTGGATAGTGGACCATCAAGAGGGTGAGGTTGAGTTGATTCCATTCGATCAAGTACAATACTAGTTTGGCTTGTTATAGAATGTACTAGGTCCACATCCCTAGTATAGGAAGTAAGACTCAAAGGTTTAGTTGTCAGTGCCTCAACCTACCTTGATAGTTTTAGATGGTGGTTTTGAGGAGCTTCTTACTAGGAACCTTATAGATGATATAGGTTACAGAGATGGTTATATATCTTAATACTAGCTAATCTATGTAGTGGTAGATGTGGGTGGAGATGATGGAGGGGTTGGGCTAATGGCTGTAGATTTAATTGACCAAGATGGATAGGTAGGGATGGTATTAGCTATGGCCTTATCTTAGATATAGGTGTTGTAGTGATAGGTGGCCATAATATAAAGCTAGATCAACATATTTTAGGGTCAGCTTGCCACTATTATAGGTGAGAGAGACCAGGCATAAGCATCCCTAGGTATAGTTACACAAGAGAGGGATCTACTGAGATAGAAGGTTGGAAAAGGTGGAATAGTAGGAGGGCCACTAGGGATAGTGCCATTGTCATGGTACCTAGCCATTGTAGAAGAACTTAGATACTATAAGGCAATGGTGTTAAGCTAGTTGCCCTAAGCCATGAGATATGTAGAGTATAGAGCTAGTTTGGTTGGTGGGCTCTCGATAGCTACTCTAGGTTAGTGGGATAATATAGTGGGTCAGGTAGGGGTCATAAGGGGACCACCAGCAATTATAAGTCTAAACACAGATAGGGCTAGTTGTAGTGGTGTAAGCCCATGATTATGTTTAGATGCATTATTATGATGTAATATTTTGATATTGGCCTATGCACTAATGTAACGAGATGTATATTTTTTTAAGAGAGTTGATACATTCTTACATGTATTAATTTTTGATGATTCGATGTATATGATGTATGGTTTTTGATGTTATATATTATAGATTCTTATGGTTCATGTGGTGTTCATGTTTACGATTATGGTCATGGCTTATGGTTCCTGACTTGTGGTGTATGATGTTAGTGTTCTATTTAGTAGCTTAGGCATGTGATTCTAGAAAGATAGTTATGATGTTGTGATTTTGTTCATGGATATGATAGGATGTGTTATTAATGGATGCACATTATTTGATAATGTAATGGCTTTGTTTATGGTCATATGGATGGAATGGTAAATGGCATATGTTATGATGTCTTGCTCATTGATTTGGTTTATGCTTATATTAGTGTAATGATACTCTTATAGGCTCATATGATGTGATAATTTTAAATTGATAGGTTGATGTTTATTATCTATTATGATATGCTTACATTTTGTTTGGCACATAGAGAGATAGATGGTGTTACTTGTTGACACAATTGATAATGTTCACACTTTTGATGTGACGTTTGTTATTCATGATCAAAGAGGTAGAATGTGAATATGGTTAAAGATGAAAATAAATGAAGTAAGTAGGTAATAAAATAGATGTGTAGGAAAGTGATAAGAATCATGAGAGGTATATCCACATGAAATGATAAAAGATAAGAAAAGAGACACGATGCCTTTTCATTGGTAAGGATTGGCTCAAAAGCCAAAGTTGGATTGGATTAGTGAAGAGAAGCCTTTCATATGCTTTAAATTAGCATGTTTAGGTTGATAAATAGGAATCTTGATCATATTGTGTTAAGTAAGCTCATAGTCCCATGCACATGATATGTGGAGGGAGAATGGGTAAAAATGGGACCATTAATGAGACTAGTATGCCTATTATGTAGGTTTCCAAAGAGGTAGTATAAAAAAGTCTATATTTATATATAAAGTGTAGACTGATTGATGTGGGAAGTCTATTGAGGAGAGTTGATTTTTGCTTTCTAATATTATTACATTTATGAGATCTGATTGCAGCTTTCAAAATTCTTTTGTTTTTGCTTGGGGGTTTTGGCTATTTTGCTTTTTTTGTAGGGTTGGGGAATCTAATTGATATGGGAATCTTCCAATAAATTTCTAGCTTTGACTAATGCTTTACTCTTCCATCCTTCAAGGGAGTGGTCTAAGTTTATGTGCATAGTTTAAATGTTTTTGATAATTATCCTTCAAAGGAGTAGTCCATCTTACATTTGGAAATTTTAGATGATTTTCAATAGTTGTCCTTTAAGGGAGCAATCTTAAATGCTAAAAATGACCCATAGGTTATTTATGACTTTTGATATTATTTTCACTCTACATAGACTTTCTTATACATGTTTAAGGTATTACCTTTATGAAGGCAAAACTAGGTTAACATGAAGGTCCAATCAATGAAAAAGGGGTATAGGTGACAACAACCATAGGAACCAATCTCAAAGAGATGGGAAGTACTATGAGAATCATGTCATGGATAGAGTTTTGGTACACATAGTTCAAGATGAGGCTATAAATGTAATGGATAATCACATCATTTAGTTTTAATCTGTTTCCCCTAAAAAGATGGAAGTGAATGTGGTTACAGGGGATGAGCTTAAGTTAGACAAAAGATGATTGTGATCCCTATTTAACAATAAAAGGGACATAGATACAAATCATTGAGAGGTTCAAGTTTTGTTTTGCCTTCAAGAGAGGATAAATGATAAGCTCTTGATCTATACTTATGGGTTATGATATAGGGTCTAAGCTAATTAAAAGTAAATTTGCCCCTTTGCTTTTCTCCATATTAGTTACATGTTGATTTTCCTTAAGGAAAAGATCTTTAATGTTGAATTCTAAAAAATTTAGGTGTTTTTTATAAACATGTTTGATTCATTCTTGATAGACATAGAGATGGGAAAGGGTGGCCAAATGATGCTCATCAAGTAGCTCAAGTTGAGCTAAATGTTCCTAATGATAGTCATTTTATAAAATAAGATCTTGAAAAGATATGCAAAGAAAAGGTATTTAGACTTCAAAAGGCAATATAGCCTCAGCTCCAAACATGAGAGAAAAAGGTGTAGCACTTGTAATGGTTTGGATGCTAGTATGATATGCCCACAAGGTGAAAGAGATGTATAAGTTCCAATCCTAATCCAAGGCATTAACCATTTTGGTAAGCATGTTGTTAAGGGTTTTATTAGAGGTTTTAGCTTATCCATTTTCTTGTGGGTGATAAGGTGATGAAAATCTAAGTTTAATACCAAATACATCACAAAGGCCCTGGACTTGTTTGTTTTTGAAGGATTTACCATTGTCATTGATGATCTTATAGAGAACACCAAAATGGTAGAGGATATGATGGGTGATAAATTTGATAATCTTTTCATCTTTTATCAAGATAAGAGGAATAACTTCCACCCATTTGGTAAAATATTCAGTCATGGTAATGATAGAATGATGTCATTATGAAGATTGGGGGTGGATTTCATTGATAAAGTCCAAACCCCATTATGAAAAGGGCTAAAAGTCCACAAAAATGTGAAGACTATTGCTAGGTGCATCATGTAAATTAGCATGTTGTTGACACTTGACACACTTGTTCACATAATCATAATATTCTTAGTTAAGGGTGGGCTAGTAATAGCCTAGCTAGAGGATGCACCTAGACATAACGAGTCCACTAAAGTGGCCCCCATAGATACCCTTATGTATCTCCTTGATAGTGTGAGAGGCTTCTAGACCATGAAGGAAACAAAATAGGAGGCCATCAAAACCATGTTTGTAAATAATTCCTCCCATAATGGTGTAATGGGAGGTGCTCTATATAATGGGCATTCCTAGAGAGGCCAGAGGGAACTATGCTAAGGTGAAGATAGTTGAAGGTTTGTTGATACCAAAGGTCAGGTAGAATCTTGTCCACACTAAAGATGATTGGAGTGTTTGATTTGGTGTAGGAAGGTTTTATGAGGTGATGGACAATGACTAATAGTTTGTATTTTGAGGGTGTTGATGGGATCTGAGAGGCAAGAGAAGTCATGGTATTAGCAAACTTGTTGGTAGTTCATGGGGTGATTTGAATATGGTAGTGTTTTGATGATGCTAGGAGTTATATAACTAATTATCTATATAGTTTCATCATTTCATTCTTGCATTGGTAAATGTTATTGACTTGGTTGAACACAAGTTGGCAGTCACCAAAGATATTTATTATTTTGACTCCTAAGGCTAAGGCAGTTTGGAGACCTATTAATAGGGATTCACACTCAGCCACATTGTTGGTTTATTCAAAATCAAGTTTAAATTAAAAATGAAGAGGTTCACTAATAAGGGGGATAAGGATGATACCAGCTCCCCCACCCCATTGACATTTGGAACCATCAAAAAACAAGGTTGCATGATTAGTAAAATCTACTTGAGATAGAATTGTGATTGACTCATCTAGAAATTCAAAATGGGGAGGTTGGGTGTCTATTAGGGGTGTGTCAACCAATTGGTCTATAATGACTTTATCCTTAATTCATTTCTACTAGAGGAACTCAAGGTCAAACTCAGTTAAAATCATGATCCACTTAGCCATATGTTGGTTTTGGTATAGTTTTTAGTGCATGTACTTGAGTGGGTCAATATTAGTTATGACAAAAGTTTTGTGGTTAAGAAGGTAGTGGTGAAGTTTGATGGCCATGAAGACTAGATCCAATAAAAGTTTCTTGATATGTGTATACCAAGTGTCATACTTAACAAGTGTGTGGCTAATGTAATAGACAACTTGCTCTTTATGGTGTTCATCTCAATGGGCAAGCATTGCCCCTAGGGAATGGTCAGTGACAGAGATATAAAGGTAGAAAGGTTGGTCATTCTTAGGATGTGTAAGGACAGGTGGAGATAAAACATACTCTTTGAGTGCATCAAAGGCCTTTTAACAATTAATAATTCACTTAAAATAGATGTCATTTTTTAAGAGGTGGCAGAAGGGTTTCAGAGAGTTGAGAGATAAAATGGTGAATGGATTGGAGCTTCCCCTACAAAATGTGGAGTTGATTAAGATTAGTTAGAGGTAGCATCTTGAGGATGGATTTGATCTTGGCAAAGTCAACCTCAATTATTCAAAGGGAAATGATAAAGCCTAGAAGTTTTACTGATAAGACCCCAAAATGCATTTTTGGGGATTGAGGCAGACATGATAATGGATAAGTCATTCAAAGATAATCTTGAGAATGGTTAATTAGTCTTTACAAAGTTTGGAATTTTCAAGAAGGTCATCCACATAGTCATGATTATAGGGATAAGGTCATGGAAAATATAGGTCATGACATGTTGGTAGGTTGCACTAGCATTCTTAAGATCGAAGGGCATGACTTTATTATAGAAAGTCCCACATGGGGTGATAAAGGTAGTTTTGTGTTGATCTTTAGGGGAAATCAAAATCTGATTATAACCAAATAATCCATCCATGGGTGATAACATCACATGGCCTACTATGAGATCAACATGTCAGTCAATGCTAAGTAAAGAAAAGTCATCCATTGGGCAGGTGAGGTTAAGGTCATGGAAGTCCACATAGATATATAGTCCCCCTATGGCCTTAATGATAGGGATGATGTTTAAAACCCACTGAGGATAATCAATAGGTTAAATGAAGTTGATAAAATGAGGTGTTAGAGCTCTTATTTGATAAGGAGAACTATGCAAGGATGCATGTAGTGGAGTTTCTATCTAACTGGCTTGACATCATGATTAGTCATAATGTTATGGTTGTTAATGGTTGGATCAATACTAGGCATGTTAGTATATAACCAGTGAATGCAATATTATGGTCTTTGAGGAAGGTAGAGAAGTCTTATAGTTCATTAGGGGTGAGAGTTTGGCCTATTTTGACAACATGGGGGTTATCCAAAGTGCCTATACTAATGTCCATGGTGGGTTCATTCAACATGGTTGAGGTGTCTAGAGTAAGGATGTGCAGATGGAAGAATTAGGTGCACCAAAGTAGGTGAGAATGGAATCATCATCCTAGCACTAGATAGTGTGAATGGTAGAAGAGTCTTATCCTACCAATTCTAGATGGACTAAATGGATGGATACATGTTCCCCTTCCTTTTGATAAGTCAGGGGGTTTAGGGTAATCATGTTGATAAAAAAAAAGTTAGGTGGGATGATGTCATTAATCCTCACCCATAGGTGGAGGGGGTGTTGATGAGGAAGGGGTCTCTTCTTCAATAATGGTAGGGGTAGTTTTTTTGGATTTATTCTTATTAGGTAGAATGAATCCAAGGCTATGATTTTCATGAGGCTTTTGGGTCTCAATCGAGGTCAAATTATGTGAGCCATGCTCATATCATCCTAAACCAAATCCCTTCTAGGCACACCTATGAAGGTATAGTTTGGTGAAGTCTAGGCTGTCCAAATGAGAGAAGGTGGAGGTGAATGGTTGAGATAAAGAGGGAATGGTGGCAATGTTAAGTGGCTTGTCAATTCCCCCATAGATAAAGTGGGTTTGATAGTTTGGAGGTCCCAAGGGGGTAATGGATCTAATGTTGGGGTCATAACCTGGTTGGTAGTTAAGCCTTCCATATTCTTGAAAAGTTTGGAAGGTGTCAAGGGTGAGGAGTTGGTATTATCCAAGGTTAAGGCATTGAAATGTGGGTAATAAAGGAAAAATTATGGGTATTTGGTCTATGGGGATAGATGAACTAGTATATGCCTCAATGGAAGGAGAAGTAATGGCTTTGGATTTCATGGGTGAGAGCTTGGTGGTGTTTGTTTGTAGTGTTTTAGATAGAGGTAGGAGAATGTCATTAGATCAGTAGGTCATATTGCATGCTATAAAAGGGATATGGTCAACTTCTATGGTAATAAATTGACCTTCATGTTTAAATTTGACACAATGATGGAAGGTGGAAGGTACACAACCCATGGCCTAGATCTAAGGTCTCCCTAGTAAAACATTATACTAAAATTCACCTTTAGCCAAATAAAAGAGTTTAGGGACCATGTGAGGTCTTAGCCAAATGTGAAGGATGATGATTCTCAAGGTAGTGGTCATAGTGTCATTAAAGGATCTAAGGATGGTTGAAGGTTTGGACATGACATTGTTTGGTAGCTTGAGTTTCTCATCGGCATGAGAAGAGATGATGTTGATATTGCCTCCCCCATCGATCATAACCCATTTGATGTGGGTTTGGTTGATGTGGGATGTAATAAAAAGAGTGGGATCTAGGTTATCAATATGGATAGAAGGTATCTTTTAGTTTTTGAAGGAGATAAGGGTGGAGAGTTAGAGAGAACCTACAAAGGCCTCTATAGGCTAGGAGTCTCCTAGTCTAACCTCAATAACGTGCATAGCCTCTATCATGGCCTAATAATGGTGGGATGATGGGTAAATGAGCTCATAGAGGCTCATCTTAACTAGGGTCTGGTGAAGTTGTTTAAGAATTACCCTCCTGATGGATTTAGAGGGGTTAGCCTTTGAGGTGCCTAAGATGCTAACTTTGGGCTTAGTTATAGATGTGAAAGTTTGGATCTGGTTTGGTTTAGGTTGAGTTGGTGGGTATTTCCATGGAATGGACACTTTTACCTTCCCTTTATCCTTTTGTTATGATCATGTGACCACATTAATGGTATGGATAGAGGGGCAAGGTGTGATGGGGGGTTGGGTAGATTCTCTATCACTTTGAGGTGAGAGTGGGGGATTAAGAATGTGTTGGTGACAGGATGTTGGGTGTATTGGTGGAGGAATGGATGGAAGGTCATCTACTAAAATACCATATTCATCATAGATTTGGTGGATAATGACCTAGAGAGCTTTGTAATTTTTCATGTCATGCCCAGGTGTCCTATGATAGGAGCATATTTGATGGTCATCATACTAGGTTGGCTTCAAAACAAGAGGATCAAAAAGTCTGATAAGAGGTAATGTGAGGTAAGAGGTCTATAATATTCTTTCAATAATGGTCATATAGGATTATGATAGGGGTAAGAAAGTTTTATGGATCATGGTTTGGGTTGGTAAGATGGGCATGTTGGTGCCAATAGGTTTGGTGAGAGATGGTTTGGGTAAGGTGGTATTTCTAGTTGATGATTTTAGTCTAGATATGTTGGTATTTGGGGTGGTCAAGTTTGATGGTTTGGCTATTGGTAATCTTAGATATACTATCACATTAGTTAATAAGTGGGCTAGTGTAATAAATGGTAGAAGGTGACATGTTAAAAGGGTGTTTCTTTTTAAGCAAAGTTGAAGGGTGAGGCCCTAAGATAGAGGGCAAGGTAAAGGGAGGTAGAGTCTTAGTCATGTAGCCCTTTAATGTTTTCATCCTTTTGGTTGGTGTGGGTTGAGACCTGGGCATAGGCTTGAGTAAAGTTATGTTTACTTTCAAATATGGGTGAATAAAACTCTGAGTAAAGAAGGCACCAAGATTTTTGAAAGGTTTGGTTGGTGATGTGGTAGTTTTTTTGGTTAACTGACAAGGTGAGGGGTCAGTAGAAGGTTGAATTGGTTTAAGAGGTGGTAGAGAGATGATAGACTAGTTAGTTAGAGGCATGCTATAAGTTTTAGGCTTATATGGAATACTTACCTATTGCTAGAAAGTAGTTTGATCCATGTCTAGTTTTGTAGCCATTCCTAACTTTTGAACAAGTTTGGAAAAAGGTTTGTATACTAGTATGGCCTCCTAGGTAGTGGTTTTCGAGGAGACACCTATGGGTTGAGGAGGAGGGTTTATAGCCTCATTTATTTCCTCAATAAAGGGAGGTAAGTTTGGTTTGGGTGGTCACTCTATGAGGGGTGTTTGTGAAAAATTCACTTCCCTAGGCATGCTGTCCATAGTTATGGCTTGGTCTTTAGTTAGGGGAGATGGTGGGTTAGGAATGGTTATTTGTTCAAGTTAGATATATAAAGGGGTGATTGATGATTCCAAAGCCTCTATGAGTGAAGCTAAGGAAAAAGGAACCTCCTTAGTTTGGGCCTTTGAAGGAAGGGAAAGTGAATCTGCCACCTTGATGGATGAAGTGGAGGAAAAGCAGGTAGGTTGGATGATAGGCATATCAAGGACCGTATTGACCATGTGGGAATCATGACAATATTTATATTGCTTTTCCTTGGATTTGATAGTGGCATGATTTGGAAAAGGTTTCCTAAAGATGTCAAGAGCTTGATTTTGAAGGGCATTGGGATTATCCAACATGAATTCCCATTTATCAATAAGACTTTGAATAACATTCTTGAAATTATTACATCAATTGATTTTGTGTCTAATTACCCAATCAAAATCATAGAGGTCACTCTCATTATACCAAGGAGGTTATGGATGAGAAGAATTAAACTACTGGGAAGGTTTGATGGGTGGAAGTTGTATAAGCTTAGATTTTAGTATCTTCTCTAAAACTAATGTATAAGATTCTCCAAGTGGAGTAAATTATTTTTTATTGCTTACTTTTTGGTTCCTTGTATTTTTTTTGGAGGTAATGGGAGAATTTTATTGATTGACATTGGGCGGAGGGGCAGTTTTAAGGATGACAACATTCACAGTTCCCCTGGTCTTGGTTCTGGTATTGACTTGGTTTTTTAGTTTGAAGGAAGAGGTTTCATTGGTATTAAAGGTAGATTTTTTGTTTCATAACTTCAATGTACCCTCATCTATGGCTTGGTTTTCTAGCTTACGTGTCATGTTAAAATCCACATAAAAGTTCTAAAGATTTGGACATGCAGTGTAGAAGATATATGTTTGGCACAAGCTCAAGCAAAAAGTTCTATAAGTTCAGGTTGAGGCAAGGAAAATGAAAGTTGATTAATCAAGCTTCTCTAATGGGCAAAAAAATTAATAATAGACTCATCATAAAATTGCCTAATAGAATAGAGGTCTATGATAGAGACCTTCTTGGGAATGTTAATGGAAAAGTGATCTAAGAAGACTTATGTTAGTTAGGTGAAATAAAAGATGGAATGCTTGGTGAGGGCACTATACCAGTCGAGTGTTGGGCTAAATAAATACATGTGGAAGGTTCAAAGGAGAAGGGAATCATCATAAGCAATCATGTAACATGCATGCTTGAAAGCCCTAAGGTGTTGTTGGGGGTCCTCCTTGCTTTGAAAATTGGTAAATTTTGGAAGCTCCCATTGAGGAGGGTAAGGTCTGATGGGGATAGAAGGATGAATAGGTTCATTACAAATTTGATCATAGGATAGGATGTTATGAGCCCCTAAAATGGATGACTCAAGGTTGGTCATCTTGTCCATGAGAATTTTTATTAGTTCAATTTGAGGTGGTGCACCAAAAGGATTGTAAGGTTGATATTTTGGTTGAGGTTGGGAAACATATTGGTAATTATTTTGTGGTTGAGATGCTACCACATATTGGAATGTGGATGATGATGGTTGGGTAGTGGGTACATACCCTTGTGGCTTAGGTATGTATCCTAGGTTGGGTGCAATGGGTAACTATTGAGGAGTCCATGTGGATTAGGCATGGGTGGTAGTTGGGTTGGTGACAAGAGGTGAGGTAGTGACCTTTATTACTAATGGGTGGTGAAGTAGAAGGGATAGATACCCCTAAGATTGGTAAAGGGGTATTGATTGATGGGTTAGGTTTGATAGAGGGGAGGTTGGTGGTGTCAATTATGGGTGCTCCAGAAACAAGTGGAGTATGATGGGTTAATGGTAGGGTTATCCCCAAGGTAGAGGAGTCATTAGTAGGGGAGAAAGGTGTAAGGGTATTGGTTGGTTGGATAGGTTGGTTTTTAGCTATGGCATTAAAGGGGTTAGTAGATGAAGATGCTTAGGTGGTCAAAGGTTGGGTGGTGATCATGAAAAAATGGATACCCTTCATAAGGTGGGAAGGCATGTTATAAGGAAGATCCTAAGGTGGAGTTGAAACTAGGATATGGTGAGGGGAGGTGTTAAGATAGTGCTGAAGTGCAACTAGATTATTGTCTAAAAAAGTGGTAAAATCCATGTCTCCTTGGGGAAATACCCAAGTAAAAGTAGGGATTCCCAATGGATGAGGTGAATCTTCTTCCTCAGTGATGTACTCCATAAATGAGGATGTAAAATATGTTGATGTAAGTGATAGGTTCTACTCTACTAGATCTCTTTATTGCTGATGAGTGAGAACCATACAAGAAAAAGGGGAGAAAAAACAAGAACAAACTCATCACTCAAACAATAGTAAGACAAGAAAATGATCAAGGAAATCAAGACACATACTATGAAGTATGTTAAGCTTAGAGGTTAGTTTTAATATCTCTTTTGGCTTATGTCTTAGTTTATGAAAATGTGTGATAGAAATTAGCTTGTAGATCAGGTACTATAGAAGCAGTCTATGGTTGGTTTTAGGTTGTTTAGGTGCTCAAAATAATTTTTATTGGAATCAATACATGGCTTGGTATTGGGGCCTACCCCCTCACTTCATAGTCCTACTTTGATAGGGGCGTTAGGTGCTTAGCCAATATATAATTATATCTAGAGTTTATACTTAACCAGAGAGTTGAGTTGTTTCTCCCCTTGGTAATGACCTCCAAGTAAGATTTTTAGGAATGGGTATGGTGATCATTAGGTGATGAAATCCAAGTCAGGCCTTATCTCAAATTATTTTGATGTTTGATTGATGAAAGTGGTCTAGCTAGTGTGCATAAAAAAGTGATGCTATGATAATATTATTGTGCTTTAATTCAAATTGAAATAATGTTAAAATCAAGAAATTGATGCAATTGATTTTAAACCCAAAAGAATTTTAGTTTCAATTATGTGCAAAAATAGAGAGAAGAGCATACAAATGTAAATAAAATGTGAGTAAAGACTCTAGGTACCACCAAGCATGCCACAATGTTTCATGTAAATTTTCACTTAAGTACTAAATAAAGAGAGAAAAGAAACTACATATAGATATGGTTGAAAAACTTATTTGGTTGTGCATGTGTTGAGTCAGGAGACTTTAAAGAGCTCCTCTTTAGCTTGGGAAGAATACCTATAGATAAGAAATCACTAAAGCAAACTTGTTTGTTAGATACATAGTTGGGTGGATTGCCTAGTGATAGCTAGATCTTGGAAGTGAGAGCTTCCTTAGGGGTTATCAATTCATATGTTTGAAACAATAAAGTTCACAAAATTAAAAATAAGGTACTTGAATTAATTAAAGAAGATTACTAAAACTAAACACAAGAATACTTGTTAATAAAATAGACTAAAAATGATTAAATTAGTGATAAACTAGTTAATACTAGTGTTAAGGGTTGGGGTATGCTTTAAAAAATCTAAAAGAGGTCTATGATTGGTTAGAAACATAGAAGACTATATTTTATTAGGTGTAAGTGGGTGAAAATAGGTTGGTTTTTATGGCCACAGGTGATCATCAAAATTTGGGGTGATTGTTGATAGTTGAGGTGACCATCAATGGTCAAGCTGACCATTAGTGATTGATTGTGGAATTTTGGGTTTGACAAAAGGATGAATGATAGGATCCCATAGATGGATTTTGAGAGTTGGGTAAGGGCTAGATTGATTAAAAAATGAAATTAAAGCATGTGAATGTTGGAAAACAAGTACTTGTCTTATCAAAAGTTAGTTGGGTGGGTGGTTAATGTAGTTAGCCTGTTGGTAGAACGTAGTTTGATTCTAATAGAGTAATGGTATCTGAGAGCTTGGTTAAGGGGTGATAACAAGTTAGATCCTAATAAGATGGTTGATAATGCTTGATAATGTTGATGATGTTGATTGACTTACAAAATAAAAATCCTAAATGCTTGAGCTCCTGATAATTATTGTAGATGTCTTTAACCTCCTAGGCCTATCTCTCTTATAGGCATAAGCAAGAGGTGGTAGTGAATGTGTAATTGGGCATCTAAATATAATTCATCCATGAAAAATCTCATAATTAGAATTAGATAAGTTATATTTATAAAAGCAACATGAGTGGTTTTCATGTTGTTTATTAAGAGGTGGATTTTGACCGTCAATGGTCAAGGGTTCTTAAGGCTAACCGTCGATGGTCACCCTAACCATCGATGGTCAAGGTCAAAGGAAAAGGGTCTTGAAGGTCAAATTCACTTAGCTTGGTGAAACTGGGTGTATATGGGTTTGGTGAGGCTAAAGAGGTGTAGTTTGGTCCCAAGGTGATCCTATGTAGGTCCAAGGGGATTTTTCACATTCAAAAATGTAGGTCTATAGATTTTTGGTGTCTACATAATGGGTTAGATAAAGCTTGCTTCCAAGAATTTTTGTAATTCCTCCTTAATTAGTAGGGATACTTTAGGGTGCATCTTCCATAATTTTTCTTGATTGGTTTAGAATTAGGATGAAAAACCAAATGATGCACAACTAAGGAGGGATCAATTCATGGCATGTCAAAGTATCACCACGCAAAAAAATCTATAAATTCTTTAAGTAGCTCAATAATAATTTGATGTTCCTTAGGCATAAGATTTGCCCCCAATTTTACTATTTGAGGGTGTTCTTCAATCCCAATATTGACTTTAATCACCTCCTCAATTAGAGAGGGTGACTAATCTTGGAGATAAGGAGTCAATGATTGATCTTGGATGTCTGAAGATAATTTTCTAAAAGCTCTGTGTCAATTTTGGTGTATTCTTTTGATTCAACTAAAACTTGTGAAAATTCTTCCAAATTTTAGGGTATATATTCTTCTTCTTCTTCATATTCCTCTTTTTTGATTTGGTTAATGGGCCTTTGGTGTTCCCTAAAATAAGCTGACTGATAGATATAATAGAAAATCCTTTCTTATAATCATCGAAAGGCATGAAATCCTATGCTCTCAGAAATTTTAAGATGGCCTCATCATTTTGAAACATATCAAAAGATGGATCCTAATATTGATCCCAATCAATTAATGAGGGGTAATTAAGGGACATGTTTATGTTGTAAATTGCAATATCATGGAATTTTTTTGTGGTAGTAAGCTCCTCATAGTGACTATAAATAGAACCCATCTTGATGTCTTCATCGAAAAGAGACTCCTCAGGTACCAAAGTAGTATCCATAATGATATTGTTTAAGTCATCATCAATAAGTTTGTACCATAAGCCAAGATATTTTAGACATTCTTAAGCTATGATTGGTTCAATACTTCCTTGCTTGTGTCTCCCTAGTCCCTTTCCATGATAATGCATATTTTGTAAGATTTTATGGATGTAGGGGTATCTCTGTTTATAAGATGTAAAGGTCTAATCTTCTAAAATGAGCCATGATTCATCAGATTCATTAATATATTCTTATGGTAATAGTCTTACACAGACAATGCCATTAATTTAAATTTATATCTAATAGGATTGGCCTTCCTCATGGTCAGGGACCCATAACTTCACAGGGAAAGAGGTAAGTCACCTACATAAAAGGATTTATATTCATATTCCTTGCACCTTATGGATGTGATTTTTAGACAAGTGACTTTAGGTAATGGATCAGAGGTAGGTAAAAGGTCATCAAGGGATATATATTTATCAATTGTTGGGTTTAGATTGGAGATTTTAGTGTTAGGATAATAGTAAGAGGATTTGGATTGACCCATTTGGAAGCTACAAAAATGTTCAATTTTCCCAAAAATGGTGAGTTCCATACTAGAGTGAGGGAATTTCAAAAATTGGTGAACAGTGCATGGGACTACTTTCATCTCATGAATTCATGGGTATCCCAATAGTATTTTATAGGATAGATCCATATCCACTATGTGAAGCAAGGTTTGATGTACCATGGGTCCCATAACAATGGGAAGGTAAATAGTGCATGTAGATGGTCATTCATTGTCATCATATGCTTTTATCATCATCAGAGTAGGCCATAAAAAAGATTTATAATACCCTAATTTATTTAAGAAATATAGATTACATAATTTTAATATAGACCCTCCATCTATGAGTCCTCGAGGAATCTGATGGTTGGATATGGAGACTTCTATGAATAATAGATAGTTATGATGGGGCTAATGGGAGACATGTCCTAATTACTAAAATTGATTTGTTGAGAAGGAGACAAATGACCCACTAACCCTTAAATTTATTGGTGTCAATATATTTAAGTACCTTTAGGTTATTCAAGACCCAATTGAGTATCTATCGATGCATAGGGGATGTTTTGAGAAGATCTATTAACGAGATTTGAGCGGGTATCATCTCAAGTTGTTAAATTATGGCATAAGATTTTTTAGAAGATATCAAGACTCTCTTAGAGATATTTCCCTTTTGAGGTGTAGAAGTAGATGGGTCTTTTGGGGGTGCTCCAAGAACTATGATTTTATTGTGATTGGTAGTAACCATGTAATTAGTCATGACCTGATTGGTTTTCAATATGGTAGATGATGGTGGAGTGGGATCTTGGGGGCTATAAATTTTAATGGTATTAACATAGTGGTATGAAATGGTATGGTAGTCTATGAGATTGGAAGTGGAGGCTTGAACCTAGTCTCTTGGTGGATTCCCTTATTTCTAACCATGCTTTGGTAGAGGATCTTGATAAATTTCTAACTGATGATTTATAGACTAATTTGGAGTACTCTCCCCTTATAATTTAATATCACCTTTTACAATGAGGTCCTAAATATAATGCTTTAATTGCATACACCTTTCTATGTCATGACCTTTGACTCTATGATATTTACAAAATTCATCCTCATGGTACCAATCAGGTCAAGGTTGATGATCATCTAAAGGTTAGATCCTAGGAAGAGTAATCATGTTAGCATCAATCAATTACTCAAGGACCATCTCAATGGGTACTCCAAGGCTGGTAAGAGCTCTTTTTCTAGTCTGAGGCTTTGGTTTGCCTCATGGCACTCAAATAGAGGAGACATTTTTTTAATCTATGGGATTCCTCTTTTGCATTATTTGGACATGTTATTTGGAATATATAACCCCATCTCCCACAACATTCTTATTCTATTAAGGATTTTAGACTTGCCTAAAAAGGAATTATCTTGGTTTTGATTCTGTTCATTATTGGAATATAACTTAATTGTTCCCTTTTCAATAAGTTCTCTTTTAATTTGTATCCCCTTTTCAGTAATTTCATCAAAAGTTTTGGCACATTGGTGTTTTAATTCATATTTTAGCTCAGCATTGAGAATGTCAACAAATATTTTGGCTAGCTCTTTCTCTGGTACTGTGCACCAAAGGTGGCTTTCTAATCTTCTCCATTTTTGCAAGAAATATGTTAGGATTTCCCCACTTCTTTTTTTAGTTTTGTAGAGGTCTATAATGGAGATATCATATTCAATGTTAAATGAGAAATATCTTACAAATTGAGTAGTTAATTCTTCAAAACTAGATATAGACCCTTTTGGTAAATGCATGAACCATTCTAGGGCTGGTCCAGTGAGACATTTTGGGAAAATTTTTAGTAAGTAGGCATCATCAAACTTCTTGACAAGACACATAAAAATCATGTACATGATCACAGGGATCACCTTTCCCTCTATACTTTTGAAACATAGGTACTTTAAAGTGAGGTGGGAAAGGTATTTTAATAATGCTCATATCCAAGGAAGAAGAGAAAACATATTTGTATTTATATTTCATTGCTTATGTGTGTGGATCAATTTATTGGTGAGTCTCTTTCATCACTTTCCATTCTTGTGTAAATGAGGGATCTCCAAGACGATTGGAGTTTTGATCATGGCTATTAGGGGGTCTATTAGACTTGTGGGAATTTTGATGTGAGGATGATGGCCATTGATTTTGTATATAGATTTGGGAGGCTAAGAGATTTAATTATTGTGTGATTTGATCCATTCGACAACACAATTATTTTGGAGAGGTGCATGTTGTTCTTATTTTTAACTTATTAGTCTAAAACTTCATCTCCTTTGGGTACTTTATTAGTATGGGTATGTTGATGAGGTGTGTTAAGCCATGTGGAGGGATGGATTAAGTGTTACAGGAGGTTATGGTCAAATTTTGGAGGTAGTGTGCCCCCCATTTTAATGACTCGAGCTAGAACCTGGTTATGGTTTTCATAAATGTACTAGTCAATTAGGATCTTAACATCATCACTATGGAGGAGGTTAAATTGGCATCCTCTCTTTTAGGAGTGTGCATATCACTATGTGTGTCATCATGATCCCAATTTTGATCACCTAAATTCCCCAATAAATTGTTCTCTTAGTTAGATACTTGTCCCATCCTAAGTTGTTGGGCATTAGTTTGGACCACCATATTGGTTGAGGAGGGTAGAAGTGTGATGAGGGTAATGCAATAGTTTTTGAATACTAATTTGGTATATAAATAATATCTAATAGTGGTTAAAGAAGGTGATTTGGAAAGGTGATGTTTTTAGATTTGAAGGGGTGAAAATATTAAGATGACCAAGGACTACCAAGAGATAAAGCCTTGTAAGAGTCTAATCTATCAAGGAGAGTAGGAGATGATGGGATCAAATACCTTTAAAAATAGCAATAAAGTGATTATAATGGTGCTAGGTATGAAGAGGAAATGATGGGGAAAGTGATGGGTGCTAGACTAAAATCTTTATAAGACTATGTATTTTGATAATACCTAGTTCAAGGATTATAATGAAGATGTGGAGGGATAAGTGACCACAAGAATTTGGTTCTAAGACTAAATATAGTATCCAAATATGATGATTGGGAAAATATAAGATGGATATTAGATATTATTTGGGATGGTGATATGGACAATGGAATATATGGGATGGATATTAGATGTGGGTTAAAATAGTGAATGGAAGATGGAATATATAAGATATAGATGTCAAATGTTGTTCAGGATGGTGAGATGGATTTTATGATGAGGTTTATGAATGGGTTTAAGAATAGAGGTATCTAAGGTGTCTAAACAAAAATGGAATGGGTGACTCAGATTATAAATAATATGGGTTTAACATGACACACAAATAACACATGTAGTCATAAGTCCTAATTTAGTAAATTGAAAAGGGTGTGTAACTTAACGTTCACACTATCTAATGGATTTTTAGGTGAGGCTATAGGCTGGTGACCCATTACAAAATCAACCAAACCCTCTTGACCCTATCTTCATTTAATGACTTCTTAGGAGTTGATATTGACTCCATCAATGAAATGCATGTTACAGCTGAAAGGTCCTAAGCTAGGTTTACACAAGGTATCTAGGGGAGTCCCTAATATATGCAAAGGTATGGTGGGGCCTAAGTCCATATAGGATGTTTTCTGACATCTTTACTTATTTGAGATTAAATTCCCCTCACTCCATGAAACCCTTTATGGGGAATTTTTCTTTAGCACCTAATGATAGCTCTCATGATATTTATACTCCATTAGAACACATAATTTGGTCTAGTGCATGGTGATGAAATCCAAGTCACCGGCCCCTAGTGACTAAGTTCATGCATGGGGATGAATTTCATATCACATGTTTTCCTAGACTAAAAGGGTATAATAAATAGGCAAGTATGATTAATTTACCCCAATTAATTACCTATGTGAGGAATCACAATTACATATAATCAAATCACATAATAAGCAAATATATATAAGCAAAAATATTGAAATATGATTTTTTTGGCACCCCTCATAAAAACACAAATATTAGGAGAAAAAATGGGGTGCCTTTGTCTTGAGAGGTCTTACAAAAAAAGGTTAGTAGTTTTGACTTAATATAAAACCACAAATTTTTGTAAAATCACAACTATCAAAAACTCAAGATTAACGGTTTTATAGTGAATTAGAAAATTATAAAATATTTACTTTTTTAATTGATGCAAATGGATGATGTTTTGAAAAAATATTAGTGAAATTTAAATCTCATAATGTATTCAAAATATAGACTACCTGATGAAAACTTTAGTTATGGAAAATTGTAAACTTTGACTGATTAATCAAAACCTTTTAATCGGATATCTACATGATAGATTTTGATGAACAGATAGATATATCAAGATATTACTACCATATTTACTTTGAATATTAGTTAATAACTAAAAATATACCATAACTCTACCTAATTATAAAGTCACTTCTAAGAACATAATATCACAAATAGTAGGGCAAAATCACAAGACTTGAATTAGCGATATTATAACAGGTATTTTAATAGGTTAATGATAAATAAATTAGTTTATATTGTCCTTTTTCCCATTTTAATATTTTTAACCTACATAGAGAAAGCTAAAAATCAACCTTATTAAGCACATAATTAGCTAAGAGAGTCTTGGATCATAAATAGTTAAATTTGATTCAAAAGAAGATCAATATGATTACTAATATGCTTTGTAGATAAAGATTAATGGGTTATTATCTTTAGAATAGATACTAACATGAAAATTTTACCAAAATACATAATACTATGACTATCGATGGTGATATATTAATTACCAAGTCAATACTATGATTACTAGAGTCATGATATTCCACTTTGAACATCGACAGTTAGATTCTTAACTATTTATTCTTGTCCCTACACATAGAAGACACACCTTTTCCAAGCCAAACCAGTAGATAAAAATAACTTGTATAGAGGTTAGTAACAAATGAAAATAGTGATATTAATACAAACTAGACACTATGTAAAATTATAACTACACACGCAATATTGCTATTACCAGGTCAAAACCATAGGTATGAGAGTTGTGATGTTGCATCCTAGATACCAATGGTTAGGTTCTTAGTCAAACCTTCTTTTCATTTCACAAAAAAGATAAAAAATACTTCCATATAATACCAAATAGCTAAAAATCCCTATATAGAGGTTAGACACAGAAGAAAATAGTGATATTGTGACAACCCAAAAATTTTGCAAAACCATAACTTTAGAGATAAAATTGCAATTAGGAGAGAAAGATAACTACTTTCAAAGTCATAATTTTGTACAAATGGGAAGAAGATATCAAAATCCAAAAATTTTTAGTGATTAAGGTTAAATTTTAATGCAATACTGTTGATCTAGCAGCAATATCACAATTGTAATACCGTTGTTACCAGTGTAAAACTACAAATCTCCTGTACGTGATGATTTTTTCAAATTTTGGTGGTTATTTTATGTCCAATTAGACATATAAGATTTTAAATCACTTAAAACAAGCTTAAGAGGTTAGGTGTAGGGAGTGTGTCCCACCATGGTCACCAAAATGTAGCCTAAATTTTGGATTTCTCCTATATTACTATTTTTAGCAATAAAAACCAAAAATCTAAACAACATCAAACAAAGAGGATAAAAGAGATAATCAGATTGCAATAATGAGAGTTCTTACCATCATTTTACCTCTTGTATCTTCCTTCCAAGATTTATAAATGTATTTTTGATGTAAAATGTGTTGGATGTTGGATTGCTTGATAATGGCTTCCAGTGGACTTCTTGATTGGATAATAGCTTTGATAGGGCTATATGGATGAAAGAGAGATGATAATGGCATCAAGTTATCAAGTTTACAAGTTAGTTTTCATGGAGGTACTGGCTTAGTTATATAGGAAATGGAGGGAAAGATCAAGGGCTCAAATTTGATTTTGAGCCATTGAGATCAATGGTTAGGATATTTCTAAGGAATTTTTAATTCCTTGGAAATATCTTGAATGGAGAATTATAGAGGAAAAGGGAAAATTTGGATGATATTTATATAATTATCCAATTATATAAATCTCTATTAGGGTTTAGGGGTGTAGGAATAGCTAGTTAGTAGGGTGGTAGATGGATAGATAAATAAATTATATTTTTAAATTGGCAAGTGGCTTAATAGGTAGGTTAGTAGGTAAGTAGGTTTGGTTAGTAGACTAATAAGGGTGATTAATTGGTTGGAGGGTTAGAATAAGGTTTTTGGGATTTATGAAATAGGGAATAGGATATTACCTAGTTAGCTAGGATTTGTAGTTATAGGTTAAATTATCAAAATTAGTGTAATTATTAGGGTGAGTAGATTTATGTGCATACATCAAGTAAGGCCTTAATTTTTAGATATATGAGTCCAAATGGGTAATTTCTCACTTAAACTATCCAAAACATATGGTCTAACTGATAATAATGTCTTAGGTTTTAAAAGTTACCATTTTTTGGAGAAGGTCGGTACCATCGAGTTTAGGTTAATATTAACTTATGATAACCAAGTCTGATGATAGTGACATGTGCATAAGATTATTAAATTGAGAATTTGGGAATGTATGTGTAGGATAATATACATGTTTAAAATATATAGTGATGTCCCTATAGGTTTGTAATAAAAAATGGGAGGGTTAGACCCATATAAAGTACCATTATAGGGTGACATGGTGAGTTTGGACCATATTTATACGTGAAATCCATGCATGGTAAATGTACGTGAAGTTTTTCATTGTATTGTACTTAATACCAATTTTTCGTGTCTAAAACTTCCCCCTTTTATTAAATTAATGGAATTTATAGACTAAAAGGAAACTTTATACCTAAATGTGTAAAAACACTTTGTTTTTAGTAGGAAGATCCAATTGTGCAGGGTATTTCAAATAAAAATTTGTAAGAAAATATGGTAGTCAATGTCATGTCCCATATAATAAAATTTTAAACTTGAACTTGAAATTTTTTATTTAAATATCAAGGAAGGAGTACACTTATGTGTTTGCAAAAACCATGTTCCCTTGAAACTTTTTGTTGATGATGATTCCTTGTGAAATCACTAGAGAAAGGTTCTCTCCACTTGACCACTTGGCATTTGGTTCCTTTGTTTGAAGCATGGTTAAATTAAGGGCGATCAAACCTAATTTTGTGTAAATATGAAAGCCCTTGGGTTAGGAATAAAACATGCCCCAACCCTCATAAATATTAGGATAAGTATGTAATTTACTAATGTAAATAAATACTCAGCTATGATAAAGAATGGAAACCTCATGATGGTTTCTCTATAAGTAATGTTATGTCTACTAAGTGTTTTTGAATTTCAATGTACATCAGATGTAAAAACATGAATCAAACTATTGTAGATGAATTTTAGATTCAAGTTTTCTCAATAGTTAAATTAGATTTAAAAAGTGTTTACAAATTAACAATTGTCATAGTGCTCACTGTAAAATTTATAAATGTGCATGAATCAATATCATGCCCCTTTATAACTGTGCCTAATATAAATTGGTATAGTGTGCATGTGCATGAATTAGTATCATGCCACATAAATATATATCAATTTAAATAGAATGTTATGAATTTATATGATGAATCTAATAAACTATATCTCAAATGTATGTATATGTGAAAAAGATATAATTTATATTCCTATAAACTGTGTACATATGTTCATGCATATACACTCAAGTGTGTATATATATGTACATAAGTATCTAAAAAGTAAGTGCATATGCCTACATATTCTATTTTGATATGACAATATATGTCATGTAACTAAACTCATTTGATATATAAATCAATATGAATCTCTGAAATCTATACTCTAATCTCCAAAATCTGATTTTATGTTCATGGAGACTTATGTCTCTATGAAAAGCCCTATATAATTCCCCAATTTTGAGATAAGGTATGTTTCATATAAGCTACTCATCAAAAAATTAAATTTATATGTATCATTTCATGTATAAATATAACATCATGTATAATCATGTGAACATATGGAGATTATGTCATCATAATAATGAATGTGTCAATTAAGGCATGTATGTAACATATGTAATGTAGGTAATATAAGTGTCATGTCTAAATAGATGTATCAATGAAAAACACAATAGTAACCATCAATGAAAATATAATGGAATAATATTACATAGTAAAGGTACATGATATTGATCATGGCACCAACCAATGTCAGTAGTCTTAATAATTATAATAAGCTCAACAAGATCAAGATTTAATGTCACACATAAGGCCAAGAGACACATACAAGGGACATGAATATTTTGTAACAAACATAGACACATGCCACACACAAGGGACATAAATATGTCACAAATAAGGCTAAGGGGACACACACAATAGATAAGCACAATTTTCTTATCGTACAAGAGAGTAACAATATCAATGAAATATATAACAAGTAAAGACTAGTATACACCATCCTTATGTATCAATATTACATCATAGTAAAATAACATGTCCTTGTAGTACTATGTAAGATATGAGTAACTAGAAAGACATGTGTAAGCAATCTAGATAGCTCAACATGATAAAGTGGTCATAGAAAGATATAACCTATGATAGTGAAAACTACGGAATAAGATGCCCCCAATATTGGCATGACCATTAGGTAGAGGAAATTTTAGCATCTATATGTCCATGTGTAACCCTCTATGTCTTTCATTGCACCCATATACCTTGAAATTCATGTGTGTATGAAAATCATATGACATCTACCAAACATGTGATAAATAATATATGTAAATAGTATAATCTAGTAATCATGTCATGCTTAGGTCTTGATTAATTTTTTTTAAATATTTAAATATTTTAAATTTTTTGATTTTATTTTTTATTTTTGAAATATTGAGAATTATTACTATAAATTAGTGAGTAGGTCATCGTCATCAGGATTGAAATTGATATCTCTTATCTTATCCTTGATATTATGTAATCACATTTCTTCTTCTTCTTTTGCATTTGATTGTTCAAACTCTATATTTTATTTTATCTCAAAAGATTTCTATTTTTGATGGTAATCATTACCATCATGTCTAATTGTGATTACTCTTCATGCATGTGAGAAAGTGAGGTATTGATTGGGCTGATTCATTATAGGTTGAATTTGTTGTAACCATTTTTATCCCATTGTAAATGATGTCTGATAAGAATGAGACATGACCCATATGTGTGTATCAACCACTTTATGCCCAAAGGCTATTGGTAAAATAATATATCCAAGGGGTGCTTTCTAATGTGTGTTATGTTATAATTCATTGATGTCATGTCCCATATGTAATAAATATGTAACACTACATATTTTTTAACTTTTTTTCCATCAATTTGGATGTGTTTATAATAGTCACCTTCCATATATTCTATAGTGGGCAAAACCTCTTATTGAGGATTCTTTTTACGTGTTGTATTTATAAATGGTGTCTTTATGGAACTTAATATGAGTGGTTCTTATTGACTTTGTATCACCTTAATAATGAATTCATTATTGTATATATGTATCTTATTTTTTAATGCATCAAAATGATATATCTTGTATCTTATGATTTTATGATAATCACAATATGTTTTTCCTTCTTGATGTGAGAGAGATATCCCATGGCTTGATTTCTAGTAGATGGTAATGTGATGATATTATGATCTAGTAATATTTGAAATATTTTTATTGGTTTATCTTAAAGACTTATTGCTTTAAATGGTATTGTAGGTTTGGATTTGACATATTTATATTATTTACTAAAATGTATGATTTTTTCTTTCTCTAGGTCACTTTTTAATTTCAAATCACTTGTACCTAATGTGAGATAATCTAGAAACTATTGTTTGCATTTAAAATGTACCGACGATCTATCATTGTTGCCTTACCTTTTCCCCTAAAATATTGTGCATGAATAGGAATTTTTTTATTTATCCCTTTTCATTATATATGAAATATCTCAATGTTTTCCATCTCCAATAGGTGTGAATAGAACATGAGATAAAAATTCATACGAATGATTGAAGTTTAACTTGCATAGTTAATAATTTGTCATATATGCCATGTTGGTATCATTATCATCACTATCATAATAATATGTAACCATGCCATTTCAATCTTTTGAATTAAATACTAAATGGAAATTTGGAATAGGTTATTATTTTTTCTAGATTAGCTTCTTGTTCATGTTGTATAGCTGATTTATATGTTATGATTAGTTCATTGTCTTTTTCTATACTTGATTCATCCACCTCATATACCTATATTTGAGCTAATATAATTAATTGTGATGGAGGAATGATTGAATAATATTCTAATTGTGATTGTGATTGGTTAGCATTATTAAATTAGGCCATTTTACAATATCTAAAAAAGTCATCATTTGTTGGTTGTGTATAATATTAGCCTTCACATATGAACTTAATACATCCATGTAATGTTTATGATTCCATAAAATGTATCCAAGGTCATCCCAAAATCAAGTTGTAATGTAACTAATTAGGCATAATGTGGAAGGTAGTAAGTACCATCTTGGAACCTAGTTTTACATCTAATGATATTATACAAAATATTTTATGTAAAGTACTGTCAAATATTTTTATGCTTTGATTTGATTTTTGAATAGTATCTAGATTGATCCCTATTAGCCTTTGGAGTCACCCTTATTCAATTTTTCATGAATTTTTCCATAAAATAAGTTCAACCACTTATCACCTTTTGTGTGTAAATTCTTAAAAGAATTGAACCTTTGAACTTGAACCTTTTTTGGAGTTCAAGAGTTCAATAATTTCAAAAGTTCAATTAGTTCAATGGTTCAATATTTCTCAAAGTGAATTATTTGTCTCTTTGTGTATTTCAATTTTGATTTTGAATTTTTCGATTGAACTTGAACCCTTTTTTAGAGTTTAATAAGTTCAATGGTTTAAAACTTCAATACTCAATGTTTTGTAAAGAGTTGTGTTCACTCAATTTCCTTGTATAAATTGAACCTATCATTGAACCTACCAATTGAACCTATAGTTGAACCTACCAATTGAACCTAACATTTGACCCTATGTAGCAGAGTTCAAAAGTTCAACGGTTCAATGTTTCAAAATCCAAAGTTTCTAGAAAGATCATATGACTATTGGTCGGTCTGTGTAGTTAATCTCGTATCATTGAACCCTGAAGTTGAACCACATTTTCAAAAAGTTCAATGGTTCAATGGTTCAATGACTATACTCTCATCTCACCCTGAGGCTTTCTCTAAGTTAAAATTAGTGGGAGATTTAGAGGAGAATATATCCAAAAACTCATTATAAAGTGGAAAATTTTGAATTTTCACAAGGTGCAAAAATATGGGATAATAATGTTTTTATCAGAGAAGAACTTAACAAATCTGGATGAAGATATATTATATGTAAGTAAGAAAAATATTGAATGGAGAAATTCAGTATCCTGACAAGGATGAATGGAAATCACAAAAATGATCAAGGAAATAATTGAATTTATCCAGTCATTACAACATGATCTGTAGAGTATTGATATCAAATACATAAAAGATGATGGAAAACCAAAAAAAGATATCAATATAGTGATTCAATCCTTTAGGGAAAAGATTAACATCATTAAAGAAAGTGACAAGTTATCAACTAAATATTTTTTCCTCAAATTTCAAAGGTAGATTCATTACTTTGTCGCTGCATTGACACTCTCCCAGAACACATAGAAAAGATGGGAAAATTTTGGAGGGAAGAAAACATCTAGAAAGCAAGGATAAAACACATCAACATTCCCAATCTTTTGAAAATTTAGGAGTTCATTACAGCATTTTATGAATGGAAAGCTCAACGTGTCTACCCAACCGATTAGAGCAAATATGGAGATCTTAACCCATCACTTCAACAATGACTTTACTTACATAGTTTCTTTTATTCAATTATTCAGTTACTTTTCTATTCAAAATTTGATCTTTATTGAATTTGTTTTTTTTTAAAACTAAATCCCGTATTGATCAGAGTTACTTTAACTCTGGTTTAGTTTTATAGGTGGATGAGTTAAGGCAACGATATATATTTTTGGTTGTAAAAAGATGGAGATATAAAAAAGGGAGGAAAAAGGAGTTCAAAATTTTAGAATTGGACCATTGTTTTTACAAATATATGTGATCTTTGTCTGAAACATTTTTCATTTATGAATGAAAATGAGAATTAATTACTGAGTACTTAGATCTGTGAGTTTGAGTATTTGAAAGTGGGTTTTCTGTGTGAAATCTTCCTTCATATAGTAATTACTTTTCCATTAGACAATCTATTATGTGTGTTTTATCATTTACTGGTTCAGCATATATATGTTTATCTACTTAATTGTTATTGAAAATAGAATTCGTGTATAATATTATCTATTATTGTTATAAAATCTCATATTCATAACATAATGATATATGGATATTAGTCTACCTTTAAACACTTTCTAGTTAAAAGTGTATCTGAATATTTAAATTCATTAAAAAACTTAAAGGGAGTTGTATCTTAATTCAAAGGGGAACTAATCTTGATAGTTCACCCATTTGTTGTTTGACTTATTTGTTCTTGAGAGAAGGGTATGGAGTTAAAGTAAAATATCTTTACATAAGGACAAATCTGTTAGCCAACAATTTTTTTTGGCTAACAAATTTGTTATGAATACAAGATTTTATAACAACAATAGGTAACAAAATACACAGATTCTATTTTCAATAATAATTAAATAGATAAACATATATATTGCTGAGCCAGTAAAGAATAAAACACATATAATGAATTGTTTAATGGAAGAGTAATCACTATATGAAAGAAGGTTTTGCACAAAAAACCCAACTTCAAATACTCAAACACACAGATCCAAGTATGCAGTAATTAATTATCCTTTTCTTTCACAGATGAAAATGTTTTAGAAAAACATCACATATATTACTAATAACAGTGGTTCAGTTCTTTAATTTTCTAACTCCATTTTTTTTCTATATTAACTACTTTTTCACTGCATTGACACTCTCCCAGAACACACAGAAAAGATGGGAAAATTTTGGAGGGAAAAAAACATCTGGAAAGCAAGGATAAAACATGTCAGCATTCCCAATCTTTCAAAAATTTAGGAGTTTATTAAAACTTTTTAGGAATAGAAAGCTCAACGTGTCTACCCAACTGAACAGGGCAAATTTGGAGATTCTAACCCATCACTTCAACAATGACTTTACTTACATAGTTTCTTTTATTTAGTTATTCAGTTGCTTTTCTATTCAAAACTTGATCTTTATTGAATTTATAAAATAAAAAAACTAAATCCCATATGGGTCAAATTTACTTTAACTTTGGTTTAGTTTGACAGGTGGATGAGTTAAGGCAACAATATATATTTTTGGTTGTAAAAAGATGGAGATATAAAAAAGGGAGGAAAAAGAAGGAGTTTGAAATTTTAGAATTGGATCATTGTTTTTACAAATATATGTGATTTTTGTCTGAAACATTTTTCATCTGTGAATGAAAATGAGAATTAATTACTGAGTACTTAGATCTGTGAGTTTGAGTATTTGAAAGTGGGTTTTCTATGTGAAATCTTCCTTCATATAGTAATTACTTTTCTATTAGATAATCTATTATGTGTGTTTTATCATTTACTAGTTTAGCATATATACGTTTATCTATTTAATTGTTATTGAAAATAGAATCTATGTATTTTGTTACCTATTGCTATTATAAAATCTCATATTCATAACATAATGATGTATGGATATTAGTCTTCCTTTAAACACTTTTTGGTTAAAAGTGTATCTAAATATTTAAATTCATTAAAAATCTTAAAAGAAGCTGTAACTTAATTTAGAGGGGAACTAATTTTGATAGTTCACCCATTTGTTGTTTAACTTATTTGTTCTTGAGAGAAGGGTACGGAGTTAAAATAAAATATCTTTATATAAGGACAAATCAATTAGCCAACAATTTTTTTTGGCTAACAGATTTGTTATGAATATGAGATTTTATAACAGCAATAGTAACAAAATACATAGATTCTATTTTCAATAACAATTAAATAGATAAATGTATATATTGTTGAGCTAGTAAAGAATAAAACACATATAATGAATTGTCTAATGGAAGAGTAATCACTATATGAAAGAAGCTTTCACATAGAAAACCCAACTTCAAATACTCAAACACACAGATCCAAGTATGCAATAATTAATTATCCTTTTCATTCACAGATGAAAATGTTTCAGACAAACATCACATATATTACTAACAATAGTGGTTCAATTCTCTAATTTTCTAACTCTATTTTTTTCTAGATTCACTGCTTTGTTGTTGCATTGACACTCTCCCAAAACACATAGAAAAGATGAGAAAAATTCAGGGGAAGAAAACATCTGGAAAGCAAGGATAAAACATGTCAGCATCCCCAATCTTTCAAAAATTTAGGAGTTCATTACAGCATTTCAGGAATGGAAAGCTCAATGTGTCTACCCAACTGAACAAAGCAAATCTAGAGATCCTAACCCATCACTTCAACAATGACTTTACTTACATAGTTTCTTTTATTCAGTTATTCAGTTACTTTTCTATTCAAAACTTGATCTTTATTGAATTTGTAAAAAAAAAAAAAAAAAAATCCTGTATGGGTCAGAGTTACTTTAACTATGGTTTAGTTTGACAGGTGGATGAGTTAAGGCAATGATATATATTTTTGGTTATAAAAAGATGGAGATATAAAAAAGGCAGGAAAAAGAAGGAGTTCAAAATTTTAGAATTAGACCATTGTTTTTACAAATATATGTGATGTTTGTCTGAAACATTTTTCATCTATGAATGAAAATGAGAATTAATTACTGAGTACTTCGATCTATGAGTTTGAGTATTTGAAAGTGGGTTTTTTGTGTAAAATCTTCCTTCATATAGTAATTACTTTTCCATTAGAAAATCTATTATGTGTGTTTTATCATTTACTGGTTCAGCATATATACGTTTATCTATTTAATTGTTATTGAAAATAGAATCTATGTATTTTGTTACCTATTGTTGTTATAAAATCTTGTATTCATAACATAATGATGTATGGATATTAGTCTTCCTTTAACCACTTTCTAGTTAAAAGTGTATCTAAATATTTAAATTCATTAAAAATCTTAAAAGGAGATGTACCTTAATTTATAGGGGAAATAATCTTGATAGTTCACCCATTTGTTGTTTAACTTATTTGTTCTTGAGAGAAGGATATAGAGTTAAAATAAATTATCTTTATATAAGGACAAATCTATTAGCCAACAGTTATTTTTGGCTAACAGATTTGTTATGAATACGAGATTTTATAACAGCAATAGGTAACAGAATACATAGATTCTATTTTCAATAACAATTAAATATATAAACGTATATATTGTTGAGCCAGTAAAGAATAAAACACATATAATGAATTGTCTAATGGAAGATTAATCACTATATGAAAGAAGGTTTCACATAGAAAACCCAACTTCAAATACTCAAACAAACAGATCCAAGTATGCAATAATTAATTATCCTTTTCATTCACAGATGAAAATGTTTCAGACAAACATCACATATATTACTAAAAATAGTGGTCTAGTTCTCTAATTTTTGAAATCCTTCATTTTTTTTTCTATATTCACTACTTTGTCGTTGCATTGACACTCTCCCAGAACACATAGAAAAGATGGGAAAAATTTAGAGGGAAGAAAACATCTAGAAAGCAAGGATAGAACATGTCAGCATTCCCAATCTTTCAAAAATTTAGAAGTTTATTGCAGCATTTCAGGAATGGAAAGCTCAATGTGTCTACCCAACTAAATAGAGCAAATCTAGAGATCATAACCTGTCACTTCAACAATGACTTTACTTACATAGTTTCTTTTATTCAGTTATTCAGTTACTTTTCTATTCAAAACTTGATCTTTATTGAATTTGTAAAAAAAAACTAAATCCCATATGGGTCAGAGTTACTTTAACTCTAGTTTAGTTTGATAGGTGTATGAGTTAACGCAATGATATATATTTTTGGTTGTAAAAAGATGGAGATATAAAAAAGGGAGGAAAAAGGAGTTCAAAATTTTAGAATTGGACCATTGTTTTTACAAATGAGAATTAATTACCGAGTACTTAGATCTGTGAGTTTGAGTATTTGAAAGTGGGTTTCTATGTGAAATCTTCCTTCATATAGTAATTACTTTTCTATTAGACAATCTATTATGTGTGTTTTATCATTTACTAGTTCAACATATATACATTTATCTATTTAATTGTTATTGAAAATAGAAACTATGTATTCTGTTACCTATTGTTGTTATAAAATCTCATATTCATAACATAATGATGTATGGATATTGGTCTATCTTTAAACATTTTCTAGTTAAAAGTGTATTTGAATATTTAAATTCATTGAAAATCTTAAAGGGAGCTGTACCTTAATTCAGAGGGGAACTAATCTTGATAGTTCACCCATTTGTTATTTAACTTATTTGTTTTTGAGAGAAGGGTACGAAGTTAAAATAAAATATCTTTATATAAGGATAAATCTGTTAGCCAACAGTTTTTTGGTGACTCTGTTAGGGAATGAAATTGATTTGGTCACCTTAATATGAGGCAACAATGGTGCTTCCTCATGAAAATATAATTCTTATTTTACAACCTAATCTTGGTTTTCAAGACGAACAGGAAGATATAATTAGCTATTTAAATACTCTTCCTTGGCATTCTTGTCATAATATTGATGATTATAGATTGGCAAGGAGACTATTAGAAAAATAAGAAGAATTGGTTGATAATATAAGATTATTGTTACTCAAGCAAAGAAGAAGACAAGTAGAAAATGCATCAAAGAATTAAACCCCATAAAGTGCAAAAATATTAAGAGTAGCATCGAAGTTAATAATTATTATATCATAAGCTAGATTCCAAAAGGTACACAAGGTCTTTGAGAAGAGAAGGAATTGAGGATCCTACTTTTCAATCATTGCAAAACTTAAATTTTCCTTATATTCCTACCTGCATTAGAAAATCTAGAAGTAGACCTCTTATCCCTCCTAAACCCTCTACATCCTCTGTCAGTCAATCCTTAACTCTTTCTGGTACTATCTTTCCTTCTGCCATAAGTTTTCTTCCAATGGCCCAACCTTGGGGCACAGCCATAGGACCTTTAAATTTAGGGGTCAATTTGAATCCTTTGTCTAAAAATGCATGGAAAAATTTACCCAAATTTAATGGAGATGGAAGACAATCACCAGAGGAACATCTGAGTGACTTTGTAGTAGCATGTGGTGTGTTAGGCATACAACATCAAGATGTAGCCATAAGGCTTTTTGTGCAAACTCTAACTGATATTGTAGCATAATGGTTTTATCATCTAACTAATTCCTCAATCACAAGTTGGAATGATATGAAAACTACATTTGAAAATAGGTTCAAAAGTGTAGAACATGAACATTCCCTTCTTGCCCAATTGACTCAGCTCAAGAAGGAGATACATGAACCCATGAGGGAATTTATAGCCAAATTCAATAGAATTGTGCACAAGATTCTTACTGCTAAAAGACTAACTACTGAGAACCAAAAATGTTTCTTTATTAATTCTATGCCTCCTAATATAATTTTTCATCTCAGAAGAAGTATAATTGTCAATTTAACAAATGCATAATCATTGGTACTTGAGTTAGAGGATGATCTTATTATAGCTGGAAAATGGAAGAAAAAATTTCAGGTACCTAATGCTAATCCTTCATTCTCTACAAATCCTTTAGTTTAAAGATTATTCAATGATATGATTGCTCTTAAAATATAATTACCAAAAGTTAGTACTTCATTCCAACAACCATATCAAGATATTGGCAAGAGAAATAAACAAGCAAATGTTGGTAAGACATTACCACTTACATCAACACAACCAAGATTAGCTATTGAAGCTCCTCCTAGAAGAAATAGCATGTGTATTTTTCATTTTAATACTGATCATGATGGAAATTCTTGCCTTGAGATGCTTAGATTTAATCAAATGACTGCTACTCAAGATGTCTTAGGGGAAATTACTGAAGAAGAAAGGAGCTCTAAGAGACCTGGTGACTCTAAAATACACTTCCTTGAATATGATTCAGATTCAGAAAGAGGAGGTGAAATATTGGTTACTCTTGAAGATCCTTCATGTGTTGTGCTCACCAAAAGTCAAAAGAATCTGAGATTTTTTAATACTCAAGAAGTGTCCGTTAAAGGTAAGGAACCTTTTACTAAAATCTCTGATGTTAATCTAAAGACATAAGAAAGCAAATTATTTTATAGAAATGATTGTGATACTTCTTTTGATATTTTAGAATTTTGTAAGTCTACAATAATTCAAATATCCCCTGCTAAATACCTTAGTTTGAAACCCAAAGAGCTTGATAAATTGGTCAAATATGTCAAAAATGGTCCTACACAAGTTAAACTTGAAAATTAATTAAACATTAATACTAAGTCTCTCATTGCTCAATTATTTAATTCTCCATCTGAATCACCCACTCATACTTCTAGAATGAGCCTCAATTCATCTGATGATACTCCTTATATGGGTGATATGAAACCCAACCCATTTTATGTTTCTTTGTTCATAAATGGTCATAAACTCAACAATTGTATCATAGACTCAGGTGCTTCTGATAATATAATGCCTTCTTCTGTATCTAAATCCTTAGGCTTAACCCTTACAAAAACATTTGGTAGATGTTACTCCATGGATGGAAAATAGATCTCTTTGCTCAGACAAATTAAAGATGCAGGAGTTGCTCTTGCAGCCTATCTTGATAAAAAGGTGAAGTTGACTATCTTGGTAGCAGATATCCCTGCTAGTTATGGAATGTTGTTGAGCTAGACTTTTTGCAAATATTTAGGAGGGAAAATTAAATTGAATTGGTCAGAAGCTACAATTCTAGTGGAAAAACATAAAGTTAAATTGGAACCTGAACCTAAATGCAAATTTATAGTATATCTTTCTGATGATCCTAAGTCTCATATTCTATTTGAAGAATGTGAATTTGGCAACTATTTTCTCTCTTTTGAAGATTCAAAGGAAGAATCTATCCCAAAGTCTCTTCATTTAGATGATCTATGGACTATATAATTTGATGGTAGTTGTGCTACCATTGGTTCAGGAGCAGGAGTTGTGTTGATCTCACCTAAAGGTGAAACTTTTCCTTACTCTTTCAAGCTAGAGTTTTAAAATACTAATAATACTACAGAATATGAAGCCTTATTACTTGGGTTAAATGAAGCTAAAGGAAAGGGTATAAAAATACTCAAGGCAAAAGGAGATGCTGAATTAATTTTCAAACAAGTGAAAAGCATTTTCTCAATTAAAAATGATAGATTAAGACATTACAGAAACAAAGTTTGGGATGAGATAGAATGTTTTGATGCCTTTTCTATTGAGCCAATTCCCAGAGACCAAAACACTTGGGCAGATTCTCTAGTAGTATCAGCTTCTCTTCTTCTCCTACACCCTAATTTTGAAAAGGATTCATATAGAATAGAACTAATATATCATCCTAATGTCTCGGATAATGCTGAAAATTGGCAAGTTTTTTAGAACAATAAATAGATTAGAAATTTTTTGGAGAATGTTGATATGATCCTGGGGACTTAATTTGAAGGTTCACAAATAGAATGTAAAGAATTCACTCCTTATCCAGGGATCAATCCAAAAGATGATGTAATTCAATTAAAAGGAAACAAAATTCCTAAAGGACTAGTCTCTCTTAAACATTTGTTCACTAGACAAGATGAATATACTAAAGGCAAACTTGTCTAGAATGCTAACAAAATAGAAGATTATGAAAAAATCAACATTGGAAGTGAAACAAACCCAAAATAGATCTCCATTGGTAAGTGTTGCTCACCAGAGGAGAAAAATAAATTAATTAATCTACTGATTAAGTATAGAGATGTCTTTGCTTGGTGTTATGATGACCTCAAAGATTTTAGATGTGGACAGTTTTAGCATCATATTCATTTGAAAGCAAATACAACTCCTTTTAGGTAGAAGCTAATAAATTATAAACCAAAACTTGTTGAAGCTATCTTTAAAGAGATTGACAAGATGCTAAAGTCTTGGATTATTTATCCAATCCATCATTCCACCTAGGTGGTGAACATTATTCTAGTGTGCAAAAAGAATGGAGAAATAAGAATTTGTGTTAACTTCAAGAATTTGAATCAAGCCAGTTTAAAAGATAATTATCCCTTGCTTATGATGGATTGCATCTTGAAAACTATTCTTGGGTTAGAAATGATGTCCATGTTAGATGGGTTCTCAGGTTATAATCAGATAAGTGTAGCTACAACTAACCAACATAAAATTGCTTTCACTACACCTCGAGGAACTTTTGCTTATAATTGTATGCCCTTCGGTCTGATTAATGCTGGTAGAACTTTTTAATTGGTGATGGATTCATCCTTTAAAGATTTGAAAGGTAGAATTATTGTTATATATCTTGATGATTTGACTATTTTCTCTAGAAAAAGAGAAGATCATTTGAAGGATCTGGAGACCATCTTACAAAGATGCTTGAGTCATGGGATATCTCTTAATCCTAAGAAGTCAGTTTTCTATGTTACAAAAGGGAAATTATTAGGATACCTAGTTTCAAAAGGTGGAATCAAAATTGACCTAGAAAGAGTTAGAGAAATACAACAATTAAGTCTTCCTTCTAATAGGATTGAAGTTAAGTCTTTCTTTGGTCAGATTAATTTTCTCGAAGGTTCATTCCTAATTTTTCTAAAATTATGAAACATATTGTGGGGATGATGAGCAAAAAACAAGCATTTAAATGGAATGAAGATGCTAAAAAAGCATTTGAATATGTTAAGGAAGTAATTACACAAACACCTACTTTGGTAAATCTTGATTTCCAAAAAGATTTTGTTATTTACTGCTATGCTTCGGAACATACCATGTCTAGTATCTTGTTACAGAAAAATGAAGTAAATTTAGAAGCCCCAATATCCTTTATGAGTGTTCCTCTCAAGAAACATTAACTTAAATATTCTTTGGCTAAGAAACAAGCTTTTTTTGTAGTAAAGTTGTTAAACAATTTAGATATTATATACTTCATTCTCATTCAGTTGTATTTGTTCCTAGTTCAGCTGTGAAAAGCATTCTAACTCAGCAAGAGTTTCGGATGAACAATAGAGCAACATAGGTTGATAAAATTCAAGAATACGATCTAGAGATTATGCCAACCAAATTTGTTAGAGGTCAAGGTTTGTGCAAATTGATAGCCAGAAGTAAAGAAGAGGAAGAAGAAGAACTTCCTACTATTCTATTGGTGAGTTTACAAGATCCATGGTTCCTAAATGTGGCACACTATCTTACTTATGGAGATTTTCCCAGTCATTTATCCCCAAAGGAGAAAAGAAATGTAAAGTTAAAATTAGCAAAATATGTGATTTGGGGTGATGTCCTGTACAAAAAGGGATTAGATGGAACCTTTCTGAGATGTGTAGATAAAGAACAACAATGCAAACTATTATAATTTTTTCATAATGAAACCTGTCGTGGACATTTCTCTTCATCAGTCACAGCTTTCAAAATCCTTGGAAATTGTTATTATTAGCCAGGTATATTCAAAGACGCATATAAATGGGTAGTTAATTGTGAAAAATGCAAATTGTTCTCAAGAAGACATTAACTTGCAACATTACCTCTGAGACCTGTCATTATTGAAGAACCTTTCAAATAGTGGGGATTAGACTTAATTAGTCCTCTTTAACCTCCTTCAAGTGCTAGTCATACACACATTCTAACAGCAATTGGTTATTTTATGAAATGGGTTGAAGCGATCCCTATAAAGAGAACTACTTCAGAAGTGGTATGTGATTTTCTTAAAGAAAATATACTGGTACGTTTTGGTGTTCCTTAGAAGGTTGTGGCAGATAATGCTACCAATTTTTCTTCAATAGAGCTTACTTTATTCTACTATAAACATAGTATCTCTCTTTCTCACTCATCAAATTATTACCCTCAAGGAAATAGACAAGTAGAGTCCAATAATAAAAATTTGATATCCATCATGAAGAAATTAGTGAATGATAACCCCAAAGATTGACATAAGAGACTATACAAAGCACTTTGGGCTGACAGGGTAACCCCAAAAAGAGCAATAGGAATGGCACCATTTCAGCTAGTTTATAGAATAGGAGCACAATTATCATTACCTCTAGAATTATCTGCAGCTAGATTACAAAATGTTATTGAAGATTAGTATTTTCAAGATTCTTTTAAATAAAGAGTTATGTATTTAAATAATATTGAAGAAGAGAGCAATGAACTAGTTGATCATGTTACTACTCATTAAACTAGGGTTAAAAATATTTTTGACCAAAAAATTAGACCCAAAAAGTTCATGGAAGGAGATGAAGTATTGTTATGGGATAGAAGGAGAGAACCTAAAGGAACACATGGTAAATTTGATTCACTTTAGAAAGGACCTTTCAAAATTCATCAAGTACTTGGTCTTAATTCTCTTAAATTGGAATATTTGGATGGAACTATTTTACCCCTATCTTATAATGGATAGGATCTCAAATTGTATAGACTTTGAAACATGTGTCCCTTATTTTGTACATAGCCTTTTCTTTTGTTGTTGCAATTTGTGTTTCCCTTTCCCATTTTTGGTTTGTCTTTATCCTTTTCTTCCATTTCTATTTCCTGATCTGCGTAACATAATGATGTATGGATATTAGTCTACCTTTAAACACTTTCTGGTTAAAAGTGTATCTAAATATTTAAATTCATTGAAAATCTTAAAGGGAGATGTACCTTAATTCAAAGGGGAACTAATCTTGATATTTCACCCATTTTTTGTTTAACTTGTTTGTTCTTGAGAGAAGGGTATGGATTTAAAATAAAATATCTTTATATAAGGGCAAATCTGTTAGCCAACAATCCCAATTTTTTGTAAGAAGGCAATGTTGTAGATATTCAATCTACAACCATTACCTACTATCATAAATTTGATCATTTTATTTTGCACTTGAACTTGAGTGAATAATGGTAGATATTTTTCTCTTGTGTGTTGCTTAGGTAAGTCTTCTTTGTCAAAGGTGATGAATTTTTTAGTATCCTTGAATATATAAATTATAGAGGAGAGGAAAATGGTGTAGGTTGTGTATCACTAAGGAGAGTTGTTTCTCACAATACTTCATATAATATGTCTTTGTAGACTTTCATAAATTAACTCCAAGGTAGAAATTTTTGCATGGGTGTTACTTAGTTTTTATATGATGTCATACCATTTAGGTTGATTGGATTGATTTATGGGAGGTAGAGAGGGTTAAAGAGGAACATATTGACTACCTTATTTCTTCTATGCATTATGGGGCACCTTACTTCATCTAGTGTTGACAACAAGGACCACAAAATAAAAAAGGCGTGTGTGAATAATGGGAGTGAGATGGTAGATAGTAAAACCTTGATGTCTATGGGGAGGAGAAAAAAAAGGATTCATGCATGCCCGTTGACATATAGTGGGAAAAAATATAACTTTAATTAGATGTTACAATAATATGATTTGAGGAAGGCTTGAGATTGTTCATTGTTAATGTTATCCTTATTAGTGTTCTTAGATTTGATCCATTTTATTATATGATTGATCAAAATGTAACATATCCAAGTGTAAAAATATAGAATATTACCTTAATGATTTTAATTAAAAAATAAAGACAATGTTTATTTATTATAGCCATAGGTAATGTGTATTATTAGGGAATAATAAAAAACCAGGTTTGAGAATCAAACCTTAAGGTTGAAATTTAAAACCTTAGAAGGATGAAACCCTTAAAAGAAAACCAAGGGTTAGGCATGGTTTGATAAATATTTAGGTTCACCAATGTGTTTTAACCTAATTTATATTAATATTAATTACTTAATCTAATTAAGATAGAAACTAGTATGAGAATTTAGATTACTAAATATGACATTTAAGCATGAATATAAATGTAAATGCTTGAAATAGATTACAATGATTTAAAAAGTGATATATGATAATTATAATAAATACAACAAAGAGATAAGTAGTTATATATTCTTATTTATTATATTATGAGTAAATTATAATAGTGGAAAATCGACTGATGCAAGCCTATGATTCATTAGGTTTAGGAACTGTATCTCTATCTATGCAAGGTTAGTTCCATCAATCATGAATTAGTATCTACTATTGATAATTAATTGTAGTGGTCATTAGTGACCTATGTTAGAAGAGGGGTATATGACCATATGTCCACCTTTGTCTATCTCTAAAAGTTATGTATATGTGATGTCAAACCCTAATGTAAGGGATATAAACCTAAAAAAAATGGGAAAGTGTAAAGGGATGAACTAATCCAAATAAACTCCATTTATGATTGATTACTACCTAATAATCTTATACTCTAATGAGGGAAATAAAACCACATTTTTTTCTCCCACCTAGTGTAATTTTGTAATTGTGTTCCTTCACTATGCAAATGCAACTAAGATTTAAATTTAATACTTGATATTGCTTGATTTGTTTTATATTTTTTATGCTATAGACCTGGATTGTGACTAATCCTAATGATTTAATTTTAGATTTGGAGGAATAAGGATTATTTTAAATGTGTAATAGTGTATATGTGTGTATCATATTAGTGTTGAGTCGCTTGTAAAGTTAGGATTTGATTTTTATATATGTAATTCCAATTTGGTAATTTATCATGCTAAAATATTTGAAACATATGTGATGACCCATAATAATGTCTTAGATTTTTAAAATTACCATTTCTAAGATAGGGTCAATACTGTCAGGTTCAAGCCAATATCGACTTACAATACTGACCCAATTTGATGGTGGGGAACCATGCACATGAGGACTAAACTCAACATTTGGGAATGTTTATGCAAGATAGTATGTGGGATTTGAAATAAATAGTCATTTTATTATAGGTGTGTAATATCATTATATAATATCCAAACCAATATAAAGTACTAGAATAGAGTGAGATGGTGAGTTAGGACCATATTTGTGCGTAAGGATATACATTTGGTTTTACACTCACAAGAACACTTACATTTACATTATATATTTGTGTTAAACTTGCTTGAGATAATGCATGTGTGGCACTTTCCCAATGTTAATATTTGATATTATTTATTTTATTGCTATATATGTGGAGTAATATTTAAATGATTAATTCCTTGATTTTTACTTTGTTTAAATTTATTTATTACCCATATTTTTGTTGTTCAATATGTATTTATATTTTTAATAGGAGTCTTATTTTCAAATGTTCCATCTCTTTAATATTTAGGCAAAATAGTCATATTGACATTATCCAATATTTATTTTGTTTGAGTTAACCATGATCTTATAAGTATTGCATTGAATTTAGGAATAATAGGCTACACAAAAAATAATGCTCCCATCACCCTAGGCCCAAAATAAACTGGTAAAATAATATGCCTCATTTATTTCTTATAGGTGCTCATATGTTATAACTCAAGCTAATCATATCCAAACTTAATAATAAAAAAACTCTACATACATTATATTATACCTTATAATCAATTACAATACCTTTTCTATGTTTACCTTTTGTACAAGATTGAATGAACATTGTTTCATTTTTAGGAACTTCCTAGGATTCATTTGCCTTTATAGATTAGGAATTATAAGAAGAGGGATAAGCCAATATTGTGGGAGTGTTGCTATATTTTTTTGTGTAATAACACCCTTATCCATTAATTTTTTAATTATATTTTATAATGTATAACACATTTTATCTCTATGTCCATTTATATGATAATTACAAAATGACATTTTCCCCCACTCGTGTTAGATGATGTGTAGGGTGATGTTAATTAGAAGGCAATCTGATAAACTTATTATCAAGGAGTGTTTGTAAAATATCATTTGGTTGATCCTTGAAGCTATCAAATCAGTTAGGTTAATTTACAGATTAAGGAGTTGGACTAATGTGAGTCATCTTCTTATTTTTAGCTTCGTTCTTAAGAGGAGAATTAATTTTAATACTTGAAGTTGTTGATTTTTTAGAACTACTAGAATTATAGGCACAAATATGTACACGCATGATCCCACTCATAAGTGGAGATATCCATTATGGATGAGGATTTTAAAATTATATATCTTTAAGTGAAGGTCAAAAAACATAATTAAAGATGAATTTAATTTCCAAATTAGATGGTTGATACATTAAATAATGTAATTTATTTTTGAATTTAAAAAAGTAATTTTCTATAAGCTCACTAGGACTTTGTTGAAGGATTTTAATATGCTCCAATGTTAATAGAGGATTTTAAATCTTATTCAAATGAGATAATAAATATTGTTCTAGTTTTCTTTTAAAAGCTATAGATCCACTAGGTAAATTATATAACCAATCCAATGCTTCACTTGTTGGACTTTGATGAAATTTTACATGAATAGTATCCAAAAGAGTACAAAAATTGTGTATGGTGGTCATGAAGGTTTCCATTTCCATAAAATAAGCTGTATTTATTGAAGATAAAACCTTTGGGATAGGGATGATCAAATACCCTTCATATTATAGGTTTCCCTAGTATATATTATAATCAAATTTAGCATTATATGACTTATATTCTAAAGTTAAGTATAAAATTACTTTTGAATCTCACATATTGCATGGATCATGGAAATTATATGGCTAGTAGTCATGGTTATGATTTGGAGGATTATTTAGAGGTTTTATCTCACCATCTATCTTAAACATGTGTATAAAATATTCATGACAAACCTTCCTATCATTTCATTTCTTATAAATAATATCACATTAAATATTAATAGAGACATCATTGAATAGTTTAAAAACACCATCAAACTTGATAAAAATATAAGTATTGACATACATTTAATTTAAAGAGAAGGATTAACATCACATTTCATTTCAATGTTTCATTTCAAGATAATGATTAGCATTACATTTCATATCACTAGAAGAATAACTATATTTAGAAACATCATTGAAAGGTATAACATCATGAGAAGGAACATGTATATCATATATCCATTTTTTAGCTATATCATCTTTCTTAATAGGAAAATTAGTATGATCAAGAATAATGTTAATCAATTCATTTTTACTTTGTTCTTTCTACTTTATGACTAGTTGAAACGTCTATGAAATGGGGAGGAAGATAAATATATTAAATTATAGCATTAATTTTACCTACTTATCCTTCACTACCATTTTTACAAATATACATCACTAGCATACTAATCCTCTACATAATCATGGATATAATCATAATCAACATATTCATTTCCATCATTCAAATAAACATGATCATAAGTTACATAAGAATTATCATTAGTCACACAAGCATTATCATCTATATCCACATTTGTTCACTCACTATTATAATCATAAGGCACAACATGTGAAAAAAATAGATCATCTATAAAATGAGACATAATATGGTTTTGAGGACACACATGCATAGAAAAATTATAAACCTTAAGATTACCAGGAATATGATAATAATACATACCCACATGATAAGGGAAAATAAATAGATATAGTGTTTGGAAGATTGGGAATCAATAAATGAAACCCTAAAATAAATAAAAGATCTATGAAGTGGAAATCAAAAATAATATCTAAAAATCAAACCCTAAAGGTAAAAATATGAAACCCTGAGAAGGAATAATGAAACTCAAAAGGGAAAAGACCTAGGGCTTTTAGTGCTCAATACAATAATTGTATTTACCAATATGTTTTATTTATTTTTAAATTTAGGTGATCTAAATAAGATAAAAATATTAAAATTCAGATTATGCAAGACATAACATTTACCATACAAATCTGAATGCTAAAGAGAGATTTGATTTTCATTTATAAGATTTAGAATTAATCAAGAAAATATGGAAGAGAGAAACTTAGCTAGTTTTATGATGTGTATTTTTCACTTCCTATGTCATAGTCACTATAAATATTATTTGTTAGTTATATAAACACTCATATTAAGAAACATGATCTTAGAATCTACTAGGATGTTACCTTAAAATCTCATACACCTGCAACAACTAGTATTATCCTCTTTCAACTAGCATTATCTAGGTTTATTGCTCTCGTATATTCTACCATAAATCACTACAATTTAATTTGTAGATTATTTTTGTGTATTTTATTTTCCTCGGTCCTATGTGTAGAGTAATATTTTTTAATTCTCTTTGCCTTGAAACCTTAGCTTCACTTTTGATACCAAATTGAATAGGGGATATAAATAAGGCTTCGAAAACTCCAACCACTCCTTGCTAAGTGATTGACCGTTGACTAAATTCTAATACTCTAAAGAGGGATCAAACCAAATGCAGTTATCCCACCTAGGTGTGTGTGTGCTCATTATGATCCACTAGAATGAAATGCAATGCTTTGGATTTTGACACTTGATAACATGTAACTTTAACCTTGTGTTTGCATTTAGACTTGGATTTATGGATACTCCTTTGAGTGGTTTTTGGTTGTGTATAATTTTATGGTAGCATATCAAGAGATTTCTAATAAATTTCTCAATCTTGTGAGTACTTGCCAAAATGAGTGCTAGATGATGTCTCATAGGTATGGCCTTAGGCTTGATTTATATTATTAAATGAATCTTTGTTATTTATCCCTATAACCAATTTATGAAACATGATTAGGTTTACCCAATGGAGATTTTAAATTTAAAAAATAGCTATAAAAGGTTTTTGGGTTATTCTAGCAGAGGTAGACACCTACAGTAACCATAATTGTCTGACTATTGCCAACACTATCTAGAGAGGTAAGAATAGTGATATGGAATATGGTGATGGTATACTTAATATTATAAAGCATTTTGGCATAGACTAGGGATATGATAAATATGAATGATATAAAATTGGTTTGGCCAACATAATATATAGGTAAATAAATATGAGAAATTGTGCACAAGAGTCAAATGTGTATGCATAAGTCATGTATGTCAAAATCAATGTTTAAAAGTTTCTAATACCAAACTTATGTGTATAAAATAGTAGGCTGACCTCAAATTATATTATATTGAACACCTTTGAATATGAAGTTCTTGCATATCCCTTTATAATAGGTTTTTTAATTTAATTTATAAGCACTCTCTTAACTCCATTAGAGGACCTTCTTGTTCCCTAGGATCTCTGAGTATCAAGAATCATGGTGGTCAAAATAGGATCCTTAAGAGATCATATAAGGGTAAGTGAGTGGATAAGGAGGTAGGTAGGTATGAGGTCCAACTCAAGGAGCAAAGTTGTGAAGGAAAAAAATAGAGGGGCCTTTAAATTCAACTATGGACCTTAATAATAAGATCTAAGGAGCAATGGATGGATTGCATCTTTTTAAGAAAGGTAGAGAGAAAGAGCTAAATAATCCCATCAACAAAGCTAAAAAAAGGTAAGGGAAAGATTGGAGATGGTCTCCAAGACTTTGTGGACCAGGTTAAGGAATAAATCAATATGGAAGAGATGTTTGAGGAGATAAATATATCTAAGACATTCTTATGTTGGTTTATAAAGGACCACATTAGCTTAAAATATTTTATCCAAAATATTAGTTAGGAAGGAGGAACTCTATGATCTAAAGAATAAATGAAAGAGATGAATACCTAGGGGAAAATTTTGAAATAAAAAGTTAATGGGTTGGATAAGGAAATTGAAACTATTAAGGAGAATCTAGGCATCCTTGTGGAATATATCAAAGTTGTGATGCATAATTACATGAATAGTATGGATGGCCTCAAGATTATTATTAAGAGTAAAATTGGAGGAGGATGGTCCTATTAATGCAATGAATAAGACAAAGGAGGGATGAAGTAAATGTAAATTGATCCCCAATCTTAAGGCCTTCTCCATATGGAAAAAATTGCTAAGAAGATGATGCATAATTGGGAATAAGTGTTTGGGGGGGAGCAAGACTAAGTGATTTGCACTTTTTCCAGCTATTTTCTACCATTTTTATACTATTTTATTGATCTAGATTGTAGTGGGAAGTTTTGGGCATGTTTTGTTATTGTATTTGGTTCTTTTGGATAAACCTACATGTTTCTTGTAAAGGGTAGGGTCCATGTTTAAAACCCTGCTTTATCATTAATAAAAAAATAGGTTTTTAATCTATAAAATTTGAATTGTTCAATAGAAAGAGCAATCCTTCTCATCACATTAGATGTTTTTATTCTTAAGGTTTAGAGTTTTTTTATGATAATAAGTTATAAATTGAGTTATTTATGAGGATATTGAATGATTATACACTTGATTGGTTCCATGCTTTACTAAAAAGGGTAAGGTCCTTGTTTAAAACCCTGCTTTATCATTAATAAAAAAATATGTTTTTAATCTCTAAAATTTGAATTGTTCAATATAAATATTAATCCTTCTCATTACATTAGATGTTTTTATTCTTAATGTTTAGAGTTTTCTTATGATGATAAGTTATAAATTGAGTTATTTATGAGGATATTGGATGATTATACACTCGATTTGGATCTCTAAATTATATTTCTTGGTCTGTTTTCAAATAAATATTGGTATGAAACTCACATTTGTGTAATTATCTTGAATCAAACAAAGACCAAATGAGATTACTAATGAATATTTGTTTCAATTTAATAGTGTGGTTATTGATATGACTTTTCAATCACTAGATAATTAAGTTCAAAGTATTTTCATAAATAAGTTTCTTCTAATAATTAAGGAAGAGGCGGTCTTCAATACCTATCACTCTTTTGATGGCATTTTCATGATGTTAAATACTTTGAAGTCAATAGTTTAGATAAAAGTATGCTTACATATTAGTTAAATTCTCAACTTTATAATGGTGCAAAGCTTCTAAATAAGAGAAAATTTAAGCCTAGAATAAATGATAATGAGCTTTAACCTAAGATTGGTGCTAAGAATATGGTCAATGTTATAGGCTGACCATTAAAAAAGATAATATTACCTCAACAAAATGAGTGTAGGCAATACACTAGGCTTAGTGAAAGTAGACAAAATGTATTGAATAAACTTATTGAATGCAACATGATTAATTTACCACTGGAAAAATAATTCAAGCATTCAAGTCCATTTCTTGATTATTTTGATGAGCACACATTGTATGATTATCAAAACATTATAAGAATTATAAAAATAAATGCATCACATTGAAACTTAAGATATAATATCTCACTGAAAATAATCATATGCAATTGGATGGAATAAAAAACAACTTGAATGTATCAATAAATTCATGAAGACGTAAAAATAAATCAAATGTTCATATGAAAGAAAAACCAAAGTATAACAATGTGTTGATGGACCATCAGACACATCCACTTTATGATATTATTGGAGTAACTTTGGTTCAATCAAGAAAAATAAGTCAAATATTTAAATTATATTTTATGAGTATGATATTCAACTTAATAGCTCATATGATGTACCTTTATTCATAACATCATTCATAGACTATAATAAAAGAGATGGCATAATGGTTTTAATGGTTAAAGGTTAAAAATATGCACTAAATTATTTATCTATAGTCTTGGACTTGGTCTTTGTTGACTAAATTTGGCCCCAAGTCAAATTGTTCACCCCCTATAAGCCTCCATTTAACCTTGTTAGCATTGTTTAATGTTAGTTTGGAGAAGTTAAGGTAAAGTTATATTTTGGTCATATAGTGATCTATGGGTGTCATGAGAAAATAAGGCATGTTCAAGTTGTGTCATAGGTGACTATGGATTGATTAATGTCATTTTATTGTTAAGCACAGGATATATCTTTTACTTAATAAAATTCTTTTTTATTTAACCACTTAATCATACATTAAAGATATGCAATAAAAATGAAAGCAATAAAATGCACCACATGAGAGAGAGAGAGAGAGAGAGAGAGAGAGAGAGCAAATTTTATGTGGAAACCCAAAGTGGGAAAAACCATGGAGAACAATCTCAAGTATATAAATGAACACCAACTCAAGTTACAAAGTTCACAAGCACCAACTTTCAGGAGTACCAACCCCTTTGTTGAGCACCAACACAGTAATAATTCATGAGTACCCACTCACAGGAGCACCAACCCCTCTTGTGTATAAAACACCAACTATCTCTCAATGTTGCTTTCTCAACAAATGGTAGCACACTAATATATCTCTTCTCTTTTCTCTACTCTTCTTAGCTAGATAAAATCATTTGCTTCCATATTACAAAATGGCTTCCCAAGCCTCCTTTTATAGCTTTCTAAATGACCTTTGGCATTCACCCTTGCATGACCCTTTGAATTCTTTCTTTGTCTTTACCTTGTGACTCTTTGAATTCCTCAAGGTGACCCTTCATGGAGAAATGTGTCCTTTTCCTCTTTTGTCTTTAGTGATGACTATTTAGATTCCTCAAGGTGACCCTTCATGGAGAAATTCATATTTTTCCTCTTTTGTCTTTAGTGATGACTCTTCGACTTCTTAATGGGCCCTATTTTGTCTTTATGCAACCAAAAATATATTTATTAATATTTAATTAATATTAACACACTTTTAGCCAAGATATAAACTTTAAAAACACCTTTAGACATTAAATGATAATTTGACATCAATGACAATATTTCCAACATTTATGTCCTATAATCTTTATATCAATGTTTCATAAAGTTTTGGAAAGTTTGAGGTTCATTTGTTAAATCTAAGGTGGTAAAAATACATAAAAAATGTAATTTTTATGTAACATTTGTATATGTAAAAGTTACCTAACTTAAAAATAAGTAAAACACACCTTAAAAAGATATTGGATCAGTTATATAACTGTTACACCTATTATCATGTCAGAGAAAGATTAGTTTCTTGGAATTCAATGTCACTTTGAGTTGGAGAAGTTGTACGAACTTGTGGAAATAATGTGCAATAGAAAAAAACATAAAAACATCCTTTTGAATTTTAAAGGTTAGGAACAAGAATTTTAAGAAGGTTTAAGCTCCATATCTTTAGTATTTTCTCTCTCTCCTTCATTGTCCCCTTCACAAGCTAGTGAAGGTAAAAATCAAGTAGATGGTATAGGAAGGACAGTTTGAGTTGGAGGATAAAATTTTGTCAAAATTTTGGGAACACTATGGGATTATAATTTTTTGAATTGGTATTTGGATTTTTTCTCTTAGCTTTATGAATAATCACTAAGAGCCTAGACTACGTTTTGAGAACTCAAAACCTCACAGGCTAAGTTTAGATCAACTCTAGAATAAACTATGAATTAATGGATGCTTTAAATAAGTTGGAGTGTGTTATTATATGTATTTATATTCTTCACATACCTTCATTCATCATGGTGGCACATTTGGATGTCCTTTTGGCATGAAAAGTGGTTTTAGTGCATAGTTTAAGGTGATTGTCAAACTTTTTATGTTTTTGAGTTCTCTAAGTGTTTTCATGAATTTGAATTATTATTAATGGTATTTTAAACATCTTCACAATTAATTCATATCCTCTCACTAGATATATATTTTGTACATGTCTCATAATTAGTCATGTCTTCATTCACATGGTGGACTGTATTATGTGCCTATATAGTAATTAACTAAGTTGAAACTATTTGAATGTGTTTTCAGATAATTTGAAGTTGTGAATTCATGTTAGATATGATGAGTACAATGGTGACAATGGTGAAACCTTCTTGGCAATCCTTGTTCCACCTTCAAAGTTCCAAAATAATGATTTCAGTCATCATCACCTACCACCTATAGGTATTGTTGACCCATTTTGCCCGCAAGAAAAATTTTGGTCACCTTCTTCCCTTGCTTTTGAATGCCAGTCATCTTCAAGTTACACAAGTTCAATAAGTTTGGTTCATGCCCTAGTTCAAGTGTTCAGTGACCTTTTGGTTCAAAGGTTCATCGCTCAGTTTAAGCATCTCAATTCAAATAACATTGAACCTTTGTACCATTGAACCATTGAACCAAATGGCTTGGTTCAATGGCTTGGTTCAACAAGCATGGTTCAATCTTATGGTTCAACGTCTCATTTCAATTGGCAAAGAAGTTCATCAGCGCGCTTGGTTGAACCGATTGAACCATTGAACCTTCTTGTTTCAACAGGTTCAGTTCAACGGTGTTTGTTCAAGCAAACGATCCATCAGCTTTCTTTCATTTGTCATTGGCGTGCTTGGTTGAACCCTTAAACCGTTGAACCATTTTTTGGTTCAATGCCTTGGTTCAAGGGTATGTCCTTGGCCGAAGGGGCAGTCTTCAAAGTTTAAGTGCCCTTCTGAAGGGCAGGCACTCCAATTGTAAAAGATCTGGGTAAGTCTTTCAAAATTTGTCTAAGTCCCAAATTCTGTCAAAACTCTAAATTTCTTTGGGCACATTTCAAATACAAAAGGCAAGGGGCAGACGGAATTTCCACAGACTTTTTGTCCACGGGAAATGTCTGTGGACAAAAGCCCATGGGAAACACAGCGAACAAACCTAGGACATTTCTATAGAATTTTTGTCCGTGGGAAATGTCTATAGACAAAAGTCCATGGAAAACAAATCAAGCCAAGAAAGCCCTGGGGAAATTGACTTGGGGAAATTGTCCATAGACAATTTGTCTGCGAGAGCCCATGAGACAGTCTGGAGTACCAAGGGACCCACCGAAGGACCCCGAAGGGCAGATGCCCTTGCGAGGAACTCTCGGCCCAAATAAAGGGACTTTTTTAAAGGACAAAAGGAAGGTGCTAGGAAAATAAACAAGGCAAGGAAATGTCCCCAAAGGCCAGTAAGGAGTCAGTGATGTCCTAGAAGCCATCAAGTTTAACAGAGCCAGATAGCCATTGGTTTTCAAGTGGTGACATTCGGGAGGCTGTCAAATTGAAGAGGATGAAATATCCATTGGTTTTCAAAGCATGACAGTCACATAAATGTCAAAATTAACAAGAGGATGGCCATTTGCTTTCAAAGCAAAGGAGAGCACTAACCATGGAAAAAGGGCTCAGAGTGCAGTGACCCGCTGAAAGTTTGCCCATGAGGGCCGATAAGCCAGATGAGACAAAATGAGAAAAGCCAAAAGTGACAAAGCAAGGAGAAATGACATGGTGCAGAAGTGACAAGGCAGTCCAAGTGGCAAAGTGCAGGTGATTTATTGCTTGTTAAATCCCCAAATGGCGTAAATAGCAAACAACATGGCCCACACATTTAAAAGGGGAAAAATCTCAATCTATTTGTAGAAAAGAGGGTGCAGCCTACATTTCCACATTAATGCTCAAACCCCAAAGTCAAATTTGGTGATCATACAACATGGTTCTAGTAGGCTTCTTCTAGAATAATGACATCGGCAATAGTGTTTCCCTCTTCCCAATGAGGAGATGTGATAGACCAACTTGTCAAAGAAGCGCCAAGTTCCTTTCTCTCTTCTTCTATATGTTGTAACTTCTCATTTTTAAAAAAGGATCTTCCACATTTTGCTAAGGCGTAGCCCTGGCAAAATTTCACCTGAATCAAATAAACACAATTTTTTTACCTCCATTTGGATATATATTTTTAGAGTATGCTTTGAGTGTTTGTCTATGTTCAATCATTGTTTCTTGATGCTCTCACAGGTTCAACACCAATAGCCCTGTTGTCTATAAGGTGCCATTTATATAGCTAAAAGGAGAAGAGCTAACATTTGGAAGACTAGAATAGAGGAAGTTACTTATAGTGTGCATTTCACAGTGCCTCAGTGATTTTCTGTGTCTTGTGTTTTCATGAAAGCCTCCCTGCCAGTTTCTTGTAGCTTGGTCCTTCTGCCAAGTGCGTAGAGTATGTATGTATTTATCTAATTCTGAGTGTGGATGTGTGAAGGTTGACTTATTTTGGTGCATCACCTCTTTAGATTAGTTTGTTTTTCTGCACTCTCTCTCCCTTTTCATCCCCCCCATTATATCTACCTATATATATATATATGTGTGTGTGTGTGTATATATATATGTATATATATATATATATGTATATATATGTATATATATATATATGTATATGTATATATATGTATATGTATATATATATATATATGTATATGTATATATATATATATGTATATATATATATAAATGTATATGTATATATATATATATATGTATATATATATGTATGTATGTATGTATATATATATATATGTATATATATGTGTGTATATATATATATATGTGTATATAAATATATATGTATATATATATATATATGTATATATATATCTATATGTATATATATATATGTGTATATATATATGTGTGTGTGTATATATATATACACACACACACATATATATATACACATATATATATGTATATATATGTATGTGTGTGTGTGTGTGTTTTGCACTTGCTAAAACAAACATGATGCATCAAAGGGAGCTAACCCTTATCTAGAGGCTCTCCCCTCCAGCGTCGCCGGTCCCACAGGCGAGAGGGGAGTTTCCATGTTGCGAGGAGAAGGTAGGAGTTTGACCTCCTTGCCAAGGGTGAAATTTCTTGCATCAACAGTTTTGGCACGCCTGGTGGGACACAGTTTGACAATGTAGTAAGGTTTCAAGATTGATGTTGGTCTTGATACAATAAATCAAAAATTTTCAGCATCTGGTGACTCTGAGTTAAATTCACTAGTTAAGCAGCTTGGTGCCATCATAAATCATTTCTTGTATGTATACTTCTTTTGCATAAAATCATGGGTCTTATTTTCCTTCATGTGAATATAATCAGGTTCCAAATATTTATGCAATCTCCTTAAGCAGCTCTCCTAGTTGCCCTGTAATGATAAGGGAAGTGGCCTTGGAATTAGAGATTAATAGGCTAGAAGAGCAGTACATATATCAACATGAGCTGATGTATAATGAGGAGTGCTTGTTTAGGCAAGCGTAGACCATATAGTCCATGGAGGAGGAGGTAAAAAAATGGAGAAATCCATTTATTCAAGGCAACCAGCCTTGTGCACCCCCTCCTATTCTGCAAAAAAAACCCCTCTTTTACACCAAATCCTTTCTATCAAATTGCACTTACCCACTCCAGCTCATCAAATGCATTCACTCTCAATCCCATGCGCCTGGCCTTCCAACACCATAAGACATCAAAATAGCCTCCCATGGAGATGAACCTTATAAATTCCTTATATTGTGAATCTCCCATTGAGAATGATACCACTAGCCAGCATGTCCCTCTTTTAAAGACTCCTCCAACGCACCAACAATGTTTTTTTTACATTCCCCAACCTCCTTAAGTCCTTTAGCATAATGCGTAGATTCTGAGTTGGAGGAAGGAATGCCAGGAACCAACTCTGACCTTTGGAAAGGATCATGCTGGTGACCTTCAAGAAAGACTCTTTTAGGACAACCTAGCCAAACAAATTGAAGATTTAGAGGCTAGGATGAAGCTGCTCCTTGAAAGAGAGATAAAATTTCCAAACCTTGTGGAGAAGCCTCAGGACCTTGGAGAAAATGAAGTTGCTACCTGTTTATAGGAGCAAAATTCCAATTCAGAGATCCTAAATTGGGGGAAAATAGTGGAATCATGGGGTAGAATGGAAGAGAAGCAAGGTTTTTTTCAAAACCTTGAAGAATCTGAGGCTACTCCTACTGATGATGATGTTGACGACCTCTAGGAAAAGCTTTTCTAAGAAGATCTAGCCAGGAGAATAGTAGATTTGGAATCCAGAGAGAAATTCTTTTGCCAATGTGTAATGGACGGCCTAGACCAAATAGAACATTATATGTCTGAGCACACCCCACTTACACATTTCCAAGAGAGTCATCAAGTTATACCTACTATTGATGAAGTGCTGACCAAGTGGAGAGAGGAGAATCATTTGATCCTAGCTCAAGGACTACCTCCTCTTCCACATGTTTTCTTCACTTTGCCCCTTCTCAAGGAAGAACTTGTTTTGTAGGAGGCAGGTGAGGAGCAGAAGATCCAATCTACAAGTCTTCAAGATGTTGTCATGAGCGACAATGAAGAAGAAATCATCATCAATGTTCCTTGTGAAGACCTTATCAGCAATGGAGAAGATGCAGGTCTTGCATATATGCAGATGTTTCAGTAATATGAAGAGGAACAAAAGCATGATGAGCTCTCTTCCCCTCTGTTTGATGAACTTCCTTGTTGTTTTATTGATGGGGATGACTGTACTAAAGAGCTTGAGTTGGAGGAAGATCAGGGGGATATCTCTAAACATCTAGAGGTCCTGATCTTGAGGAGGAAAAAGAGAGGTATGTCTTCTTGGAGGAATGCCTTAAAGAGGAGAGTTTTAAACAGAGAATTGATGTTTTGTGGGATGAGAAATCTATTTGTGATTCCATTCCAGACATCACCACAGTCACCCTTCTTCAAGAAGGCCAAGAAGAAGTAGAGGATGAGTATGACAAGATTTTCAATGAGGCAGAAGAAAATAGGCCAGACCATGATACATCACAAAAGGAATGTGCAGATCAAAGGGCTTATGGTGATGAGCCAACAACCATTGATTTCTTGGTGTGGAGCACCAATAGAAGGGACCAACATTCAACAGACTTCCAAGGACAAGCAGAGTATATATATGTCAAAAGCATGTTTGAATCTGATCCACTTAGATTTCTGCCAACCTAGGTGACAAACAAGAGGAGCGAGTCACCAAATCTCCTTTCCATTGAGCTACTTACCTAGCACCATAGGTCCTTTTGCCAAGAAGGGGACTTGATAGATTTTCCATTTGATCCAAGAGGGAGGTGAACATTCCTAGTTCGCTGTATATAGTAGTTTATTTTTATTTGTCTTTCTTGTTTTCCCTAAGTGTAGTTGCATAGGTAGTGTTTTTTAGCCTTGTGTGTTTCCCTTTGCGTGTGGGGTAAAGCTTCATGTTTGATTCTCAAATCCTTTGGGGCTGTTGTTATCTTTTCATAGCTGCATCTGACTCCACACCCAATGGACTACAAGGCAACTAGATTCTAAGCATAGCAGGCATGCTTCCCCTGTGAGTCACCAATTTGTTGACCCATTTGCCTGTAGGCAAAATTTTGGTCACCTTATTCCCTTGTTTTGAATGCCAGTCATCTTCAGGTTGCACAATTTTAATAAGTCTGGTTCATGCCTTGGTTCAAGTGTTCAGTGACCTTTTGGTTCAAAGGTTCATCGCTCAGTTCAAACATCTCAATTCAAATAGTGTTGAACCTTTGTACCATTAAACTATTGAACCAAATCCCTTGGTTCAATGGCTTGGTTTAACAAGCATGGTTCAAAGCACATGGTTCAATCTTATGGTTCAACATCTCGTTTCAATCGGCAAAGAAGTTCATTGGTGCGCTTGGTTGAACTGATTAAACTGTTGAACCTTCTTGGTTCAACGAGTTCAATTCAACATTTCAATTCAATGTTGGTTCAAGCAAATGGTCCATCAGCTTTCTTTCATTTGTCATCGGCATGCTTGGTTGAACCCTTGAACTGTTGAACCATTTTTTGGTTCAACGCCTTGGTTCAAGGGTATGTCCTTGGCCGAAGGGGCAGTCTTCAAAGTTCAAGTGCCCTTCTGAAGGGCAGGTACTCCAATTATAAAGGATCTGGGTAAGTCTCTCAAAATTTGTCTAAGTCCCAAATTCTGTCAAAACTCTAAATTTCTTTGGGCACATTTCAAATACAAAAGGCAAGGGGTAGACGAAATTTTTGTAGGCTTTTTGTCCACGGGAAATGTCCATGGACAAAATCCCATGGGAAACACAGTGAACAAACCTGGCACATTTCTGTGGACTTTTTGTCCATGGGAAATGTCCATGGACAAAAGTCCATGAAAAATAAAGCAAGCCAAGAAAGCCCCAGGGAAATTGACCTAGGGAAATTGTCTGCAGACAATTTGTCTGCGGGAGCCCGAGAGACAGTCCGGAGTACCAAGGGACTCACCGAAGGACCCCAAAGGGAAGATGCCCTTATGCGGAACTCTCAACCCAAATAAAGGGACTTTTTTAAAGGATGGAGGGAAGGTGCTAGGAAAATAAACAAGGCAAGGAAATGTCCCCAAAGGCCAGCAAGGACCCGATGACGTCCTAGAAGCCGTCAAGTTTAACAAAGCCAGATAGCCATTGGTTTTCAAGTGTGACATTCGAGAGGCCATCAAATTCAAGAGGATGAAATATCCATTGGTTTTCAAAGCATGATGGTCACGTGAACATCAAAATTAACAAGAGGATGGTTGTTTGCTTTCAAAGTAAAGGAGAGCGCTAACCATGGAAAAAGGGCACAGAGTGCAGCGACCTGCTGAAAGTTTGCCCATGAGGGCCAATGAGCCAGATGAGACAAAATGAAAAAATCCAAAAGTGATAAATCAAGGACAAATGACATGGTGCAAAAGTGACAAGGTAGTCCAAGTGGAAAAGTGCAGGAGATTTATTGCCTGTTAAATCCCCAAATGGTGCAAACAACAAGCAGCATGGCCCACGCATTTGAAAGGGGACAAATCTCAATCTATTTGTAGAAAAGAGGGTGTAACCTGCATTTCCACATTAATGTTTGAACCCCAAATTCAAATTTGGTGATCATACAACATGGTTCCAGCAGGGTTCTTCTAGAATGATGACATCGACAACAGTGTTTCCCTCTTCCCAATGAGGGGATGTGATAGACCAACTTGTCAAAGAAGTGCCAAGTTCCTTTCTCTCTTCTTCTATATGTTGTAACTTCTCATTTTTAAAAAATGATCTTCCACATTTTGCTAAGGCGTAGCCCTGGCAAAATTTCACCTGAATCAAATAAATGCAATTTTTTTACCTCCATTCAGATAGATATTTTTAGAGTATGCTTTGAGTGTTTGTCTGTGTTCAGTCATTATTTCTTGATGCTCTCATAGGTTCAACACTAGAAGACTTATTGTCTACAAGGTGCCATTTCTACAGCTAAAAGGAGAAGAGCTAACATTTGGAAGACCAGAATAGAGGAAGTTACTTACAGTGTGCATTTCATAGTGCCTCAGTGATTTTTTGTGTCTTGTGTTTTCATGAAAGCCTCCCTGCCAGTTTCTTGTAGCCTGATCCTTCTGCTAAGTGCATAGAGTATGTATGTATTTGTCTAATTTTGAGTGTGGATGTGTGAAGGTTGACTTATTTTGGTGCATCACCTCTTTAGAGTAGTTTGTTTTTCTGCACTCTCTCTCCCTTTTCATCTCCCCCCCATTATATCTATCTATGTGTGTGTGTGTGTGTGTGTGTGTGTGTGTGTGTGTGTGTGTGTGTGTGTGTGTGTGTGTGTGTGTGTGTGTGTGTGTGTGTGTGTGTGTGTGTGTGTGTGTTTTTGCACTTGCTAAAACAAACATGATGCATCAAAGGGAGCTACCCCTTATCTAGATACTCTCCCTTCTAGCTTCACTGGTCCCACAGGTGAGAGGGGAGTTTCCATGTTGCGAGGAGAAGGTAGGAGTTTGACCTCCTTTCCAAGGGTGCAATTTCTTGCATCAACAGGTATATAACTCCATAAAACCTAAAGATGATAATGTGTTTTTAAGGATATCTCAAGTATGAAATGACATTGTGGATATTTTTGAATAATTCATGAGCTAATAGAGTTTCTAAGGCATTTGAACCCAAAAGGAGTTAATGGCTAGTAGAGATTGCACCTAAAGAGACCTATAAAACTCTATGTGTAGACAATGGATACAAAAGGTGATATGATGACTTGAAGATACTATATGAACTTGAAAATAATGAATAAGAGACATATCTTGATGAATTATTTAACCTTATAATAATTCATGGCAAAGTTGAGAAGCTTTACTCAAGACCAAATGCAATCAAATAGTAGGACAGTCACCTACAGTCATGTCGAGTTTGATTTGAATAGAGGAGTTGATAAGGTCTTGAACCCTCAAGGAATTGAAAAAATTTGAAGATAAAAATAAAATTAAATAGAGCTATATACTTTTTTATGACCTAAGAGAAGATCCCAAACACTTAGAACTCTCAAATGCACTCATACAACCAACCATTTCAAGAGATTGAGATTAGATAGTGATATGGGTAGGGTTTAAAGTTTTAAAATAGTAAAAAGGATAATAAAATCAACCAAAAAAAATTATAACCTTTTAATAATTTGGGGTTTTGTCTTGGAGGTCTAAAAATCCTTACACATAGTCATAACTCTTTCAACAACCACCTACAGCTTGTTAAGAGAAGTGACCTCAAACAATTAGGTTGATGAGAGCTCTGAGTTGAAAGGAATTGAAAAAAGTGTAGAAACCATAAAAAAATGATGGTATATCATTTGAAAATATTTGAGGTTGGTTTTAAGACCTATAAGGCCATATACATGCTTAGTTTTGCCCTAATTGATACTTACAGTAAGCCTATTGGAAGTTTATCTTGGATGACAATGTAGATGAGAACATAGAGGTTTCAAGATTTGAATAAGGATACTCAACTATATCAATACCATTAAATATTTTAATGTTACAAATATGATATCTAAAACATAAAAGTTTGTAGATCATTCTAAATGCATAAACAGAGGCAATTGACTACATGTAGGTCTTCCTAAGAGACTCAAGGCCACTCTAAAATAATAAATAATGGATTGTGTGAGAATTTGAAGCTTAGATGATACTGTGATAACTAAATTCATTGAGTTCATTTGGTACCTAAATAGGGGGTAGATAAAGAGAGCAAACAAGTGTTAAGACAATTACATCCACATAGTCCTTGGTAACACAGGCATGTTTGTTCATATCAAGAGATAGTTTCTTATTTGGAGAAGTATATGAAACTATAATAGCATCTAATGGGAGGTAGAATGTTTTAAATATGATTGTATAAGTTATTAATTGTTATATCACACCCTTAATCTTAAGTAATAGACTCAGTTAGTCCTTGCACAACCCTGAGAGGTATATAAAGACCTACTAGGTAGTGTTGATGAGATTATAGAGTCTTCAAGGGATTTGAATGAGGTACTCAATGATATTAATGGTATAGAAATAATTTTAAAGTCTTAATGTTTATATTAATCTCTTAAAACACCTTAGTTGGTAGGCACATACCTAAATTCATATACATGTAGACATTCACCCTTAAGTCTGTATAAGAAACTTAAGGTTTCTCAAAATCTTGAATAGTGATATGTGATTGTTTGAAGGATATACAAGGTATCAATTTTATTAAGTCATTATATTAAGAAGTGGTAAAATAGTTTTCATCATTCTATTCACATACATAGTCATGTCTAAGACTCATAAGAGCAGAAACCTTGTTGTTTGAGAGATAATAGGGATTTTAAAAACATCTGAGGGAAAGTAAAGTGTTTGGAGATGATTGTTTTTCATGAAATTGTCTTATCATAATTTAAAAACTCAAAAAATAATGAGATAACCTGATGGAAAACCCTAATACAACCCTGCACACTCCTAAAGTCACACACACACACACAATCCTATTGGGCAAGGCAATCTTGAAGAGTGTAAAGATAAAGATCAGACAACGGTGAGTTAAAACCATGAGAAAACCTTGAAAATATATTTAATAACATGAATAAACCTTTCATGAGATCACAAACCTCCTAATAGTGAGGAAATAGGGCATATACAGTCCTTTAGGGTCTTTTAGGCAGTTTGGCCCAAAAATACTAGGCCTAGAGCAAATAGAGTATAAAGAGGTTTGATTCAATAAGGAATTTGGAAATATATTTAAATAGGTTAGGGTATGTTTCTTAGACCTAATTGAGGTGTTGAAGATAAAATCAAGTTCAAAACATACACCTACAGACCTCATTCTTGCTCAGACCCCTCAAAATGCTTGTTCTTCAACCCGAGAGTCATCAAATTTTACTCACACCTTTCATGAGGAGATGCATGGGTTTTAATGTTTATTTGAGGTGTTATAGGGGTCCCCTAACAACAATCTTATGGTATTAGGAGAGAGAGGGGGGATGTTATTTATAACTAATAATTAAGACCCCAATAGGTCTAAAACCTCTCTTAAAACCTAATGATGACCAGTTTATATAGATAGACTTATAAATCACACTTAATACCATATTTTTCTCCTAAAATATCTTGGATATTGTTTTAGACTCCAAGTGGCTCATCTAGATGTACTTGAGTTATACGAACTGTTGTATAGATTGCCATAAATGCATTATTTTATATGTTTTTTAGTGTTTTATAGGGATTTTGGTGAGATGGACACTTTATAATCATTTTAAGAGGTCATATGAGATTAAAATTAATCTCCTCAAATCAAAAAAATATATTAGGAACCCATATAAGTGACTAAATAAACTCCATTTTGCAAGGTAGTCCAAACAGTCTTGTGAAGGACTTGTTTTTGGCCATTTCATGGTTTGGCTATAGGCACAATGTTACAAAATCCCAAACTTGACATATAGGTTGTTATTTTCATGGATAAATTTAATCACACACTTCCTGAAGGTTTCACATGTGCTTGAGAAGTTTAGATTCAAAATCCCCTTTCTAGGCCTAGAGGCCTAATTGGCAAAAGAGAAAGGGAAAAAAATGGGCTTCTACTCAGAGTCTAAATATGAAATTTTACATGGATATATAAGGCCATTTAGGGTCCTATAATATTCCTTTACTTTTTCAATATCACCCATACAAAACTTACACAAGGAGATTTATAGGGGTAAAGGGATATAAGGAAACTAGGCTTACTAAAGGCTTAAGGAGCAAAATGAGTTATTAGGAGTTGTTCTAAGAGCCAAAATGGTGTCATTTAGACCTGAAAACATATTTTTAGACCATTCATCTCATTTTTATGAGATGAATAATAATAACTTGAGTTTTAGGCCATTTGGACCAATTTAGGCATGGCGAATGAAGAGTTTCAAGACATTTATGCACTTAAATGATGAAATGGTAGGTCATTGGAGTTTATTAAGGCATTTTAGATGTTCAATGAGTATTTTCATATCATTTAGAGGTGAATTCAAGGTTATAAGGTCTATTTTTCACTCTTTTCATGTAAAGAAGTGTAGTTTTCAAGCAGTTAATCAAGGTGCCAAGCCAAGTTATAACTCCTATGCCACTTGGAAGATTAGAGCTATTTTAGGAGTGAGACACATGACCTTGGAGGTGTATTGGATTTTCCCATAATTACTCTTCTTATTTTAACTCTCATGGACACATTTCAATATTATTCTCTCTCTCTCTCTCTCTCTCTCTCTCTCTCTCTCTCTCTCTCTCTCTCTCTATATATATATATATATATATATATATATATATATATATATATATATATGTATATGTATATATATTGAGCCACTTTTTGCTAAGTTTGTATCCTTCACCTAGGTATGGTAAAGCCCTACCCATTTATATGCCTTTGATCAATGAGAAGCAACTATTTTACCTCCTCTTGTGACTATTTAGTGTGCATATGAGAATATTTAATCTTGTCAAGTGAATTGACTTGTCTTCCTTTGTACGTTGTCCTTTTCTAACACATAGATGCAGTTTTAAAGCTTCTTTTTTAGGTCATGTGAAGTGTATAAGCATATTGAAAGAGTTCAATGAGTTTTTATATCTTTTAGTGTCATTCAATTACCTCTTGTTTATCCCTCCTTGCTTAAGCAACCATCACAACCATCATATTGAAACACTCATGTGAGAGATTTAGATTTAGAGTAGTGTATGTAAGGTTAGTTTTATTGATTTACAAGTGCACATACAGCAAGTTGGTAGTGGTAAAAACATATTTGGTGCATCACTCATTAGAGTAAGTTTCTATTCCTTTTCCTATCAAGTGATAGATTAGTGTGTGAGCCTAAATGATTCATCAAGTGGAGCTAGCCCTTTAATATAGATGTTTACCCCTATTATAGATAACCCACAGGTCTAAGGGTAATCTCATATTTCACCAAATTTGGAGAGGTCTGAACAACCTTCTCCTAGAGTACAAAATTTGGTGATAAAAATTTTGTAACACCCAGTGGGACCAAGGTTCAAAGTTGTGGAAGAATTCTTTGTGTTTTCTTCTACTTATCAGCCTTTGGAGGCACTCAACCAAACACCAATGGCAACTCTAAATGCAATCAACTAGTTATAGCAACTTAGGTACTTATTGTGATAAGTATTTGATAGTATCTTGTTTTTTCATTTGATTCATGAAATTGGGATGGTTGGGTATGAATATAAATTTTATTATACACCTCTTTATCAACCTTATCATTACTCATACCAGCTATATAGCCTTCTTTATCAACTTAGTTATGATCCCAACTATGTTCTTCAATAGCCTTATCAAGCTTTTTACCCTCTTTATGAGTCATATCAATCTTATGGTCAACCTATTTCTCCTCTGCATGACCATGATGTTGCATATGAGCAACCTTCTCAAGCTCAATATGTCTCTAGTTTTCCCTCAAACCAATCCATTTAAATTTTAAAGAAAACTCTCCTAAGATGTGAGAAGTACATGTTAGACATTCATACTCAAAGAGAACATGATCAAGATATTCCTAGCCATCTCATTCCTGACATGAGAGACTCATTAAAGATTTTGAAAGGAGAATGAACACCTACTAAGAAAGAGAATTGGAAAAGCCTCTCAAATGAAATGTTGGATGTAAGTGATCTCATATAAAGCATAGAAGATATGTTCAAAGTTCATAAAAGATAATAGGTCCAATTCCATCATCCCTATAAGTCTTCTTTTACTCCATCTTAGTTCTCATACATGCCAACCATTCTTCCCCAAGAGATCTTTCCAAGTGAATCTCCAAGTCTTCAATGTGTTCCTCAAACCTTCCCTTCTTGGAATTCAATCCAAGAGAGTATTCAAAAAGAAAAGGATATTATTGTATAATAACCTATTGATTCAATCCAGCATCCCACTTCTCTTCTTCAAGGAACTTCTATGTATTCTTCCAGAATTCTAAGCTAGAATCAAGTAGAAAATTCTTGGAGTGGGCAAGGTGAAATAAGTATAGATTGGGGAGTTGAAGGGAAAGAGAAATATGAACCTATGCAAGTATCTCTCACCCCTCCTTAAGAGATATATTATACTCTATATCAAATTTATTATGATACTTATCCTCATGAGTCCACTAATCACCTTCAAGAAAAGATATTTCAAGAGTATATAGATAGGCAAATCAAATATTTAGAGTTGAAGATAAAAGGACTTGATGAGAGCCAAAATCAAGAGATAGAACACAAAGAAAAATTTATGCCTAATCAATCCCTACTTCCCCCTCTCGAAGAACCTATATCTTATCCATCTTGGAGGTCTATCCAAGATTTTATTCAAAACAAGAATGATATTCTAATTGAGAAGGTAGAAGATCAACTCATAGGTATTGAATAGCCTCAAGAAGGCTATGAGGAAAATGAAGTTCTTATTAAATAAGATGTCCTTTCCATTGTTCAATTTAACTTGATATCTCTCCAAGAGTTCCTCCAAAAACCCTCCATTCACATACCCATTCATGATCCATACATCATACCTCATACTCCTTCTCCAACCCATGAATTTGTTCACCACCCTCCTACCTCATCCCTTCTTGAAGGAGAACCCATCGTATGAGAGATAAGTGAATAAGAGAAAGTAAAATTTGAAAATGATCAAGAAGATGACTCAAGTGTCTATGATGAAGTCACTATAGGGACTTCCCTTAGTGAAGACAAGCATAAATCCATCTTTTTGAGTGAAGAAAAAGAGGTTCAAGATCAGGTTGTAATTGCTAATGAAAAGCTTGATCAAGACATGAAAGAGAAGGTGATTGAAAGAGACATCATATCAGCTGAGTTGGTTGAGACTCATGAGTAACATCAAGAGGTTAGTTTTGAAAAATTAATAGAATATGTAGTTATTGCTACTTCCATAAAACAAGATGACTTGTGGTAAAAATCTAATGAGATTTGTGAAGAATTTAAAGGCCTTCAAAATCTTGCACCTTCTTCTATTCAAGTTGAAGACATTGTTGTAGATGCATTACCTCTTGAAGGACAATATGATAACTTACAACATACCAAACTTGAACAAGTGTCAGCCAGTCTTGAGCTTGAAGGCTCTTCAATCAAGTAAGATTAATCTTATCAAGTACACAATGAACAAGAATATGAAGTTGAAAAGGTTGTGGTTCTTGAAGAGAAGGAAGACAAAGATGACCGGTATTAGTATATTGAGTTCCTCCAAGATCTTGAAGGCCTTTGCAAGGTTGAAGATCATGTTAACAAAGAGATTGTTCAATATGTCTTCATTGAGGATAATGATGAGGATTGGGTTGAGTATGATAGGCTTCTTTAAGAGCTTGATGAGCTTGAAATAGTTGATGGGAATCCTAATCTCATTCAAAATACCATGAAAGTCAAAGAACCATTCTTTGATGAAGCATTATTATACAAGGTTATAGTTGAGGAATCCCATGAGAAGATTGAGATTATTAAGTCACAAGAAGAATTCACCTTCATAGGTGATATGTTTGTAATTGTTGTTATTACATTGAAGGTCATGCCAAGAAGATTTGCAAGTATGAGGGAGTTGAATACACCAAGAACAAGGTTTAAAAGTTAATTTATTTTGTGTCCTATTTAATCTCATAGAATAGATGATGGTGCATGTTTCCCCTTTAATCTAGGAGAAGATAATTTGTTTTAGGTTATTTTGTATATAATCTAGTTTACTTAAGTTCTTATTATGTTCCCTAAGTGCTTGATAGCACATGTGTGTATGTTTCTTTGCTTTATTTTTTATTGTGTTGTTTTGTGTGTTGTGAAGGTCAATCAATTAGTTGATTCATGTTCAAATTATACCTAGTTCTGAAATTGAGTGCAAGAGACCCTGTTTCCCAATGGACATGTAAGGTCACTAGTCCTATTAGCATTGTAGGCATGCTACCCCTGTGAATCACCAAAACTGTTGACCAAATTTGACCCCAATTCAAATTGATCATCACCCCTATAAACTAAAACTTTTATTTTGTTAATTTCATGATTATATGGTCCCTAAAAGTCTCCATCTAACCTTGTTAGTGTTATTTAAGGGTAGTTTGGAGAAGTTAAGGTAAAGTCATATTTTGGTCATATAGTGATATAGGGGTGTCATGAGAAAATAAATAATGTTAAAGTTGTGTCATAGGTTATTATGCATTTATTAATTTAATTTTATGTCCTAAACTATTTATATCAATGTTTCATAAAGTTTTGGAAAGTTTGAGGTTCATTTACTAGCTCTAAGGTCGTAAAAATGCATGAAAATGTGATGTATATGTCAAACTTCCATAAATTAAAAATATGTAAAAAAACCTTAAAAATATATTGTATCAGTTATATAACTATTATGCCTATCATCATGTCAGATAAATGTCAATTTCTTGGATTTCAATTCCACTTTGAGGAGTTAGAGAAGTTGTACAGACTTGTGGAATCATGTACAAGAGAAATTAGATTTATAACATACTTTGGACTTATAAATTTTATAAAAATTCATTTTAATAATTTTAAATCTCCATATTTTTAGTATTTTCTCTCTCTCCTTCAGCATCCCCTTCACAAGCTAGTGAAGGTCAAAATCAAGCAAATGGTACAGGTAGTATAATTTGAGTTGGAAGATGAAATTTTAGAAAAAAATTTGGACCCATATGGGATTAAAAAATTTGTAATTTTTCATTGGATTAGTTATCTTATATTTATGAACAATTGCCAAGAGCCTAGACTGCTTTTTAAGAACTCAAAACCCCATAGGTTGAGTTTAGATCCATGCCAGAAAAAATTATGAATTCATGGATAATTAAAATCAAATGGATTGTGTTACAAAATTTATTTATATGCCTCACATACCTTAATTTATCATTATGGTATGTTTTGATGTCCTTTTCACATGAAAATTAGCTTTAGTGCATAGTTTGAGGTAATTGTCAAAACTTTTGCATTTTTGAGTTCTCCATGTGTTTTAGTGCATTGAAATGATTGTTTATGGTCTTAAAATCATATTCACAATCCATTAATATCCTATGACCATATATATATTTTGTACAAGTCTCAAAATTGGTCATATCTTCATTCACATGGTGGATTGTATTATGTGTATGCATAGTAATTGATTGAGTTGAAATTAATTGAATATGTTTTTAGATAATTTGAAATTGTTACTTAATGTTTGATATGATGATTAAAATGGTGACAATAGTCATACCTTCTTGATAGTCCTTGTTTTACCTTCAAAGTTCTAAAATAGTGATTGCAATCCTCATCACCTACCACCTACAGGTCTACAACTCCATGAAACCTAATGATGGTAATGTGTTTTGAAGACTATCTCAGTTATGAAATCACATTATGGATATTTTTGAGTAATTCATGAGCTAATAGAATTTCCAAGGCATTTGAAGCTAAAAGGAGTTAATGGCTAGCAGAGATTACACCTAGAGAGTCTTATTAAACTATATGTGCACATAGTGGATACAAAAGGTGATAATATGCTTTGAATATGTTATCTAAACTTGAAATTAATGAATAAGATACCTCTCTTTATGAAGGATTAAATGTTGTAAGAAGTCATGGTAGAGTTGAGAAGCTTAACTCAAGACCAAATGTAGTCAAACATTAGGACAATCACCTACAGTCATGTCAAGCTTAAACATGAGTTCATAAGGTTTTCAACCCTCAAGGCATTGAGAAAGTTTGAAGATAACAACAAAATTAAATAGATCTATAGAAAGATCTGGATATTGGTTGATGACCTAAGAGAAGATCTCACACACTTAAAACTCTCAAATGTGTTCCTACAACTAGCCAATTGAGGAAATTAACTTTAGATAGTGATATGGGTAGGGTAAGAGGTTTCAAGATAATAAAAGGGCTCATAAAATCAACCACAATAGAGGATAACCTTTGAATAAATTGGGGTTTGGTCTTGGAGGTCTAAAAATACTTACACAACTCTTTTAACAACCAACCATAGCTTGTTAAGAGAAGTAACCTCACATAGTTAGGTTGATGAGAGCTCTAAGTTTCAAGGCATTGAGAGAAATGTATAACCATAAAAAATATGATGGCAGAGCATTTTAAAATATTTGGGGTTGGTTTAAATACCTATAAGGCTATATACATGCTTAGTTTTGCCCTAATTCATACCTACAGTCATCATATTGAATACTTGTCTGAGATGACAATGTAGATGAGAACATAGAGGTTTCAGAGCTTTAAATATGGATACTTAGCTATATAAATACCATTTAGGAGTTTAAAGAGTTCAATGTTGCAAATAAGGTCTTTAAAATATCAAAGTATGTAGATCATTATAAATGCATACACACAGGTAGTTGACTACCTATAGGTTTGCCTAAGAGACTCAAGGCCTCTCCAAAATAAGAAATAGTAGATTGTGTCAGTATTTGAATCTTAGATGAGATTTAGGGAACTCAAGTCATTGAGGTCATTGGGGACATAAATAGGGGACAAAGAAAGAGAGTAAACAAGGGTTATGATAATTACATCCACACAATCCTTAGTAACATAGGCCTTTTTATTCATGCCAAGAGACAATTGCTTATTTGGATAAGTATATGAGACTATAGTAGCATCTAAGGGGAGGTATAATGTTTAAAATATGATTTGATGAGTGATTAATTATTCTGTCACACCCTCAATTTTAAGTAACAGACTCAATCAGTCCTTGCATAGCCTTAAGTGGTACACATATACCTACTAAGTAGCATTGATGATATTACAGAGTCTTTAAGGGTTTTTAATGATTTCCTCAACTATATTAGTCGTATACAAATAATTTTAAAGTTTTAATGTTGATATTAGTCTCATAAAACACCTAAGTTGGTAGGCGCAAACCTAAATTCATACACAAGTAGTGAGTCACCCTTAAGTTTGTTTAATAAACTTAAGGTTTCTCAAAATATTCAATAGTGATGTGATTATTTGAAGGATAGAAAAGGGATCAGTTTTCTTAATTCATTGGATGAAGAGGAAGTGATCAAATAGTGGTCACTAGTCTCATCATGTACACAATCTTGTCTAAGACTCAAAAGAGTAAAAACCTCATTATTTGAGAGATAATAGGGATTTTGAAAGCATCTGAGGGGAAGTAAAGTGTTTGAATATGATTATCTTTCATAACATTATCTTATCATAATTTCAAAACTCATACATTAATGAGATAACCTAATGGTAGACCTTGTTTCAACCCTGCATAGTTCTAAAGTCACACACATGGTCCTATTGGGCAAGGCAGTCTTGAAGAGTGTAGAGATGAAGATCAATTGAAGGTGTGTTGAAACCATGAGAAAAAATTGATAAGATATTGAATAATATGTAAAAACATTTCATTAGATTATAGACCTACTGACCATGAGGAAATAGGGCACATACAGTCCATTAGGGTGTCTTAGGTAGTTTGGCCCAAGAACCCTAGGCTTAGAGCAAATAGAGTATAGAGAGGTTTGATGGAATAAGAAAGTTGGAAATATATTTAAAGAGTTAAATTGATTTTTATCAAACCTCATTGAGGTGTTGAAGATCAAATCAAGTTCAAAACATACACCTACACACCTCATTCTTCCTTAGACCCCTCAAAATGCTTGTTATTCAACTTGAGGGTCATCAAATTTTGCTACACCTTTAATGAGGATATTAATGGGGTTGAATGTTCATTGTATGTGTTATATGTGTCCCATAATAAAAATAGTGTGGCATTAGGAGAGAGAAGAGAAGTGTTGTTCATTATGAATAATCATTAAGATGCTAAAAGGTCTTAAACCTCTCTTAAAACCCAATAGTGACCAGTTTGTAGAGGTGGACTTATAAATCAAACCTAATGCCGTATTTTTATCCTAAAATCTCTTTTAGAATTTTCTATACTCTAAGTTCTCATCCACATGTACTTGAGTTGAACACACTATTGTATGGATTGCCATGAATGCACTATTTTGTGTGTTTTATAGTGTTTTGTAGGGATTTTGGAGAGATGGACACTTTCCAATCATTTTAAGAGGTAATATAAGACTTATTTCATCTCCTCAAATCAATAAATTTTCTCATGAATGCCTGGAAGTGACTAAACAAACTCCATTTTGCAAGGTAGTCCAAACATGCTTGTAAAGGGCTTGTTTTCTACCATTTCATGGTTTGGATATAAGGACAACTTTAAAAAATCCCAAACATGACATGTAGGTTTTTATTTGTATGGGTAAATTTAATCACACACTTCTTAGAGTTTTCACACATTCATGAGGGGTTTAGAGCCAAAATCCACTTTCTAGACCTATAGGCCTTATTAGGCCTAATTGATAGAAGATAAAGGCAAAAAATGGGCTTCCACTCAGATTCTAAATATTGAATTTTGCATGGAAATATGAGGCCGTAGAGGGTCTTATAATATACACTTATTTTTTCAATATCACCCATACAAAACTTACACAAGGAGACTTACAGGAAAAAAAGGTTACAAGAAAACTAGGCTTAAGGAGCAAAATGAGTTCTTGGGAGTTGGCCAAGAACCAAAAATGGTATGTTTCAAACCTAAAAACATATTTTAATACCATTCATATATTTTTGACTAGTTGAATAACATGCACTTGATTTTTAGGCCATTTGGACCAATCGAAGCATGGGGAATGAAGAGTTTCAGGATACTTATGGACTTGATTGATGAAATGGAAGGTCATATGAGTTTATTAAGGCATGTAATATGTTAAATGAGTGTTTTAAGATCATTTAAAGGTGAATTCATGGTTGAAAGTTCCATTTATCACTCCTTTCATATAAAGAAGGGCATTTTTTAAGGAGCTAGTCAAGGTATCAAGCCAAGTTATAACTCATACACCACTTGGAAGATTAGAACTACTTCAGGAGTGATCCACATGGCCTTGGAGATATAATAGACTATACCATATCTCCCCTTTTTTTTAAACTCTCATTCAAACTTGTTAATCTTCTTCTACTACACCTCTCTCTCTCTTCACCATTCTCTATATCTTGAGCCACTTTTGTTTAAGATTGTTTCCTCCACCTAGGTATGGAAAATCCCTGACCAATTATATGCCTTTAATCAATGATAAGTAATTGGTTTAATTATTCTTTTGATTTTACGTAGTGTGCATATGAGAGTAGTTAATCTTAAGAAGTGAATTGACTTGTCTTCCTTGGCATTTTGTCCTTTTCTAACACCTAGATGTTGTTTGAAAGCTTCTTTTACAAGTCATGTGAAGTGTATGAATGTAGTGTAATAGTTTAATTATTTTGTATATCTTATAGTGACATTAAATGACCTCTTGGTTTGTCTTCCTAGATTAACCAACCATCAAAACCTTCACATTGAAACACTCATGTGAGAGATTTAGATTAAGAGTAGTGTATGTAAGGTTACTTTTATTGATTTACAAGTACACATGTAGTTGTTTGGTAGTGGTAAAAACATATTTGGTGAATCACCTCATTGGATTCAATTTATCTCCCTTTTCTTAGCAAGTGATAGATTAGCGTGTGAGCCTAAGTGATTCATCAAGGGGAGCTAGCCCTTTAATCTAAAGGTTTACCCTTGTTATAGACAACCCACAGGTCTAGGGATAATCCCATTTTTCACCAAATTTGAGAGGTATGGACAACCTTCTCCTAGGGTGCAAAATATTATTCTTGATGATTTAGCATACACTGTCAAGGTTATTATGGGATATGATGGTATGGGTAGAGATCCATTTGGTTTTATTGTTTTTCCTATTGCAGTGGGTCCAAATATTATTTAAAGCCTATTTCATGTATTACCCCATAATAGATCATATAATGTTTTACTTGATAGATAATGAATACATAAATGAATTTTTAATATTCATGTGCTTCCATTTTGACCTCAATCTAAGATATGCATGCTTGTGTTCATGTATTTTCTACCTGTGCCTATGTGAGCTCTTTGTTCACATACTTTAGCTAAGAAAACATTTGTAGGTACATTAATTTAGCCCTAATGACTAGATAAAATATGTAAGTGTGTCTCCCTACCTTGAAGTTAGCTTGATTGAGTATTCATAATTTATTTTTATGGGATATGTCAATTTATTCTCTTGATAGTGACATTATTAATGGTGGCCCAATCATAACCATTAGGGAGGAAAGTCACACCCTTTATCCTTTTAGAGGCATCTATATGAACCATGATAGATAATAATGATTGATGTCACATCATATGTCATATTTTATTCTCTCATTAATATATTATAATGAAAAATATTAATGCTTCCACTAAATCAACATCAATACCATCTACTCATTTTGATCTATCGCATTCGTGTGGCATCCTTACCCTATCCTAAATGGACTCTACATGGGTGATAGGTGATGTATCTATTAAAATCATTGAATACTAAAAATATTCCACCACCTACTTAAAAACATGCTAGGATAATTTTAAAAAAAAATAAACTGTATTATAGACACCAAATTTTAGTACAAGACAATTTTTCCATAGAATCTTTGTCATGATTTATCACATGTGGTACATTTGTGTACATTTCAATATTTTTTAATATTTTCACCCCACATTAGAATCTCACTAGCCTTGATTCATCTATACTTACTTAGATATAACTTAGATATATTAGTTTCCAATATTAGGATCCCATATAATCATCCTCTATTTAGATTAGACTTTGTTCTGAGCCTTTTTTCCATTAGGGTAAAAATTAGCCCTCCACTGATTTTATCTTGTTTATAATCAGTCCTATATTGATTATAACCCTCATCATTTTTTGGGTCAATTCCATCTTGGCCTAATTCCTTATTCCTTAAATTTTTATCATCACCATTCTATAGGGATAACCTATGTCCAAGGTTTCTTAAGGATACCTATTTATATAATTATATCTGAAGCCACTGCATGCATCCAAGTAAAAGGTCTCATGATATTGAATGGATCTCTTAAAAATATTTTTTTAATCATAAAAATAATTTAATGTTGTCAAGAGTTATATTCATTAACTAAGAAGTATGTACATTGAGTCTAAATTGTATCACCATTAATCCAAGTATCATGTTATCACATATTATGATAAAATAAGGTCACAATGAAGCATATATTTATATTTTTTTATAGGGAGAGGATGTGAAGTATTATATCCTATTGGGTTGGGATTTACTTATTAAGGTGTGGAGCTAAAAGCTTCACCAATGAGCTAATTACAAAGTTGCAAGATTTACACAGTCACCGATGTCGGTCAGGGATCGACTGGAGGCTGTCGGCATCGGTTATGGATCAGCCGACATCGGTCACCTGTGCGTTCCAGAATTCTATTGTCATGGGATGAACAGATTGTTTACATGATTAGTTGAACTGATAGTTGTAAGTCTGCATTTCTATTTTTGGTAGGACTATTTTAAGCCTTTGATTAGGAGCTGTATCTAATGGTTGAGAATGCATAGCTCATGATCCCTAATTCTTTATAATAGGGATAGATCTTCATAGCTTGTATGATGATAAGACAATTCAAGTAGCTGAATTGTGTTTGTAATTGTGAGAGAGAACTCTTGAGGGAAAGAGATCTGTACATCTGAGAGGTGTGGAAGAAAGAGAGATTTCCTCAATTGTATTTCCTTTTGGAAGAGTTTAATACAAGTTTTCATTGTTTCTTGTATCTCTTGTTCTTTGTTGATTCTAGTTTCTAGTTACTTATTACTTCTGATTAATTCCATGTTTAGTTGCTTGCACAATAGTAATCAATTATTCTTGTTAAGATCCTGACATTACTTATAAGCACTATAATTCCATAGAGCCCTGATTCTAAGTGTGTAGGATATATAACTACAACTCCTCTAGATGTCTATTGGGATAACTAACGTGCACACACTATTTTACACATACATATATTATCAAAGGATAATCAAATTAGAGAGATATACTAATAAAATTAGTGAATTGAATCTAGAACCTATATCAATTCATCTATGAATTAACATTAAAATTTATAGAGCCCAAAAACAATAAAGTACATAATTAGCTACAAAGGATATAATCATCCCTGTACTTATTTTGATGTGGACATAATCAACCCTATCCTAATTCTAACATAGTTACATATCATAATCATATTTCAATCACATATTATGTGACAATTATAAACTCTAATCATAATTATATATTTTTAGTTTCAATGCCCAAATGTGTTCATTTTAGTATTCTTTCCCTCTTTTTTATTTTTATTGCTTATTCAATTTTTTTTTTTTTAACTTTTAGTCAATACTTTGGGTATAGTTCAAATCTGATTATTATTTATTATTTCATTACTTAGATCTCCATTATGCCCTAGTTTTACCATTTACACATTAGAATTTGTATACAATGTTCACTACTTGGAAAAAAATTGGTGAATCTAATCTTTCAATCATCTAAATTAGGGTTTGAAGACCCTCATTCCCCAAGGTTTGATTTTTTCTTTTCCACCTATTAGAAATAATTTTTAGATTTAGGTGCATTCCTCATTACTTTATAATTAACCCTAGCTTCTTTCATGTTTCTCCTATTTACATCTTATGCCCTTTAAGCAGGTCATATCCACAACCCGTATTGAGTGAAGTGATAGATTGAGTGATATACTTGTGATTTATATCAACTCCCCTTAGTAATTTTTCTTATTTTAAATAAAAAATGAAAAATTCTAGTGAAATTCCTACTTCTAATTTTATTAATAGTGATAATGAAAATGATCAAAATATGAATGGTAAATATAAACATTTTACCAATTCCATTCCCTTCCATGATTATGGTTCTTATGTTGATGATCAAAATGAAAATACTTGTGATAACAATTTTAGTGTTGGTAATAACAATATGTCTATTTATATTGATGGCCCAAAATTTGAGCTTATGCATCAATTTGATTTTTAAAAATATCCCCAAGGAATTTGATGCTATGATTTATATTTTTAATAAATAATGAAATAGAAGAATAATGGATAAATAATATACACTTGATAATGTTACCAATTTTCATTTTAATATTCCTTCTCTACATATTAGAGGCTATACTAAGACATCAAATGGCAAGTATAGTGATCCTACTCACACTTATATGTTGTTACTTAATGTTACTCTTACTCAGGTTAATCTCTTTATTCCTATATAACATACTACATATTTTGTACCCCCACAACTAATGTACCATCTCAACCCACTTCTAATGCCTTGTCTTTTGCTTTTGGTGTTATTAAAAATAGTAAATACTCTATTCCTATAAATACTAATCATACATTAGCTCATATACATGAAACTACATCTAAGGATTCTTGATTTCAACAATTTATAAAATATAAAATCTTAAATTAGGAAAATTTCCCAATGATTTAAAAAACCTAACCATATATGATCACTTTTCAAGATAAATTACATAACCCATTAGCTCATGATGTCCTCACTCACCCTTTGACTAATAGTTCTATATTTCCTAAATTTAAATTATTCAATTTTAGGGGTGGTCCTTCACATCAAATTCTATCTTTATTCATGCTTTATTTTTCTCATTATGATCAATTTATGACCAAGCTCTTTCATAGAAGTCTTAAAGATTGTGTCTTGGATTTGTTCTATGACTTACCTAAAGGCTCTACAATTCAATTTAATTATTTAGATAATATAATCTTAGCTTGGTTTTATATAAAGTTCACATTTTCACAAGTTTATCAAATCAATAAAGGACCTAATGAGAATGTTAGTGAGTGTGTTCTTTGATTCAAGACTACACTTAAAACAATGTCTCACTAAATAACTGATAGCTAGTTACAAATAATTTTCTCCAATAGTTTAAATCAACCACTCAAATACAAAGTTATGTTTAAAACTTACCAATATTTTGAGTATACTTTCCACATGATTTTTAGTTTTGAGATTAATATTTTATAGGCTAACATTCTCAAATATGGGTCTAATGCTCCTTTCTCTACAAACATTCAAAATGTAAAGTTAATAAGAATTTCAAAGCTAAGGTTAATGGTATTCTAATGTTTAAAGCTAAGAATGAGCCCAAAAGTTTAAACATATTTTCACAACCTCTTAATAGATAGTTCTTCTACATTATAGAGAGCATAGGTAATTTACAATATTACATAAATCTCTCCACCAAGTACTTACAAGGTTTCTTAAAAACATGATATCTTTACCTTCACAACATGAGTTATATACTTCTTGATCTTTGCCTAGAGTATATGACGTGAATAAATATTATGACCAGCATAGAGCTTCAAGACATACTACCAACCAATGTTATTCATGAATACTTAAGATATAGTATCTAATTGATATTAATGGCATAGAAGTTAAATTCCATAATAAAAAATTAAATTAATATGTTGCTACACCTAATTAATGATTTTTTTTTCAAAACTCCACTTCTAACCATGAAAATGTGAAACACGCCAATATTCACATGACACTACATATAAATAAAATAATGATTGTGATTGATCATCATTTAGAAATTATTATTGGTATGGTCATTAGTTCATGAAATGAAGCTCTATCTATCACATTTTATGACCACTCTTTAAAAATAGATGATCATAACACTGGTCCATTGTATAAATGATTTTGTCAATTTGCATTATTTGATTACACATAGAATCTTTAAAGAGAATGTTTAAATTAAAAATTCAATTTCAATGTCATTCCTAGATATTAGAGGACATAAATAGTGAGAATTACGTAGAAAAACCATGATACTTGAGAGTTATAATAGTATTACATGGATACCCATTAGTGGTATTATATTTCCAGTAATTTTAGGTTCTAAGAAATTATCAGTGAGGGTCCACATATTATCATATAGTGGGACTTATGATCTATTACTTGGACACCAATGGCTAAATAAAATAAGAAAAATAGCTTCCATATTATATCAATGGATCAATTTTATGCATGATAACAATGTATATACTATTTGTGGCACACATTATGAGATACCCATCCCACATCAGAGAAAACATGAAATTTTACCTAAAGTGATTCCTATTGAGAAAATCATTCAACCTCAGGGTATTTTCTACACTTTCACCACCTAGAGTTATGGTTCCTACAATGATTTCATCTACAATTTCTATTCCTCAAGCTACAATTATGAGAGCTAAATTTCCTTTACTTGCAAAAATGAGAGATAAAATACCTAGTCATCCACATAATAAGGTATTATATTACATACATTTATGTATATTCCTACTCAAGTACCTTCAAAGAGTTGAACTATATAAATAAATATCTAAACTAATATAAGTTATTCTTTCCAAAAGTCTAAGGAAACTCCTAAAGTCCTTTCTCATGACGATTATCTTAGTGATAATGATTCAAGTTACCAAAAAAATGAAGATTACATGATTGATCAAAAAATTTACAAAAAAATCACTAGTACTTTTAGTGATACATTTCATTCTTCATGATCATGGACATCCATTTGTAGATGGATAGATTGGATCATCGGTTAGCCATGTTATCCCTTCACTTGCACTTCATTGATACATCTTAGTTTACCATATATTATTTTTGGCTTATTATTATATATGCCATGCTTTTCATGTGCCTACCTTACCTTTAGATTATGTCTTACCTCATATTCTTCTAAGTGTGGAATTTATATTCTATGATTATATTTCATAGACATTATTCTAGCCCCTTAATTTATGTTTCTTGTTATATTACACTGGATCTTTCTCTTTGATTGTTGATCCCATTTTGAACACTTATGTATACTTCTTAATGATGAAAAAATATGTATCTAGACACTTTATCCTAGTATGCACTACTTTCTAAATGAAGTTATAGGTTGTTTTGAATCCTCATCTTCTTATTTGTTCTATATTTTTGCCTCTTGGCTTGATTTCATGCTTTCATCTTGATTTTTCCTCTTGGATTCATTTTTATGATTGATTAATCCATCCTTGATTATTATAGGTTGCAACCTTTAGCATCCTCCTTGTGTGATATATTTTCTATAATATTATAAAAATGCAAAAAACATCAAAAAACATAAAAAATATATATTTATTTAACTTTATCTTTGTACATGGATCAATTATATACCATAGGTTTATATACATATTACAACTATTATTATTATTCTATTATATAAGTGGATGAGATGAAGGATATACATGTTATGTATGGTCATAGAATTATAGATGTTATGCAACTACATTTATGCCCCCACCCAAAGGCATTTTAAAAATTGGTGATACACCTTATACTGGGGCATCTCTTATAGTAATCATTTGTTGATATTATTCATAATTTCCATTTATCATATA